>JAQIYI010001617.1:0-11408 GCA_034700265.1 Polyzonium germanicum
ACGCTTTTAAAAATGGTAGAACCATCCAAATTAAAATACCGATACACCGTTTTAAAGGTAATATATGGACCTATTTAATAAGCTTAAAACTTCTTTTCTAGCCCTTATAAAACCAAAGATATAAGCACCGAAAGTATGTACGGTTTTTTTTGGCCCATTCGGTATAATAGTTATTGAAAATCGCTATATTATAGCGACCTCTAGAAATGCTCGAAATAGTTTTTTTTTTTTATAATCAGTAGCCCATTTGGAAGGTTTATAGCCTTGTGGAGAAAACATTTTCAACAATTTTACATTTTGGACCACCCTAGTGGGTAGGTGTCCGTCTGTCCGTTTTATTTAAAGAAAAAAATTCCTTTGCTACTACCACTACCAGGGCGTGAACCCGCACGTCTGTGACGCCTGGGTTGCGAGACAAGTACCATAACAACTCTGGCACACAGGCGCCCTTTGATTTCCCCGCTTCCCTAATCCAGCCAATCCCTGCATAATATTATATTTCTGATTAAGCTACATTCCCCCTCTACGCCACCTCGCGCTTCCCGCCAAAGGCGCAAAGCGCTCACTGAGAGGGCCTGTGGCTTAGTCTAGGAGAGCGGACTGGGTGGAGAGTTCGGGAAAACAAGGCACCGGGCTGCGAAGCAGCCCTGGCGCCTTGTTTTATGCAATTGCCCTGATGATGCCTAAAGTTAAAGGCCAAACTTTGGCACAATTAATGATCGTATGACCTCTACAGAGGCCGGCTCTGAAAATTTCATATAAAAAAATTCCGTTTACGTAGTCAATTTCAAGTGAAGAAGTGTAATTTTGCAGGCCTTACCATTTCCTCCACTTGCTTTTGCCGCAGTGTCTCGCGTTCCTCCTCCTGCTTTCGTCTCAGTTCTCTTTCTTCTTCGTCCAAATGACGAGCTCTGGCCACGTGATATTGTGCTTGCGAAAGAAGATCCTGGCATTGCCTTTCAAAACAAATAGAAATAAATGTGCTTGAATTACACAGGCGGAACTAAATGGAATTTTCCGCACATGAAATCGACTGTTTCCAGAAAATACCTCGCTTCAGCTGCAGCCTGAGCTAAATCGTACTTCATCCTGTCTCCATGCTGGCTCAAGTACGTGAAGTACCTTAAGAATAGATTAAAATTCAAATTAATTTTATATTCAAATTACAAGAAAAATTACAAATTATATAAATAAAACGCCATGGAGAAGTAGCTAAATTCTAAACAGGTGTCTCACCTGTGTGCCAGTCCCAGTTCGTGTACAGCTTGCAGGACGGTTTTCAAATTACTCTTTTCATCTTTTAAGATTTGCGTCGCCAGGCGTTGCAAGACTAGGGCGATGTTGTATAACAACACCGTGTCTTGAGGAGCAACTCGTCGGGCCAAGAATTACAAAAATTAAATTCCAAGTTGCAAGTACCGTACTGCCATTTTGTTTTACTTTTTCCAGCTTACTTTGAGCAAGACCAGCTTGCATTCTCGCAGTTTTCCGAATCTAAAACAAGCACGTGACAAGTACATGAGCACTTCTACGTTGTTGTACTTGTAGAACTTCTTGAGACAATTCTCGTACTTGAAATAAGATAAGAAAATATATGATTTGTGGTATGTGTGATATATGATTGGTGGGTAACGTAACATAGCGATGGCAGAAATACATAACGGCATTTTTGGCTGAAACCGAAACCAAAACGAAATTTGAGATTGATGTGTAGTTTGTGTACCTGAACCGGAAAAATCATTTCCTTATCCTAAATTTTAAGTTTGTTTCCAAAATCAATTATATTGAAATTTGCCATTTTTAAGTCATCATGCTTCGATGATGTTTGAGAATTAAATCATCGATGGTTGTCCGAATGGCGGTGCCCATGATGTTTGAGAATTAAATCATCGATGGTTGTCCGAATGGCGGTGCCCATCTTTATTTTTGTTTTCGCTCGTTTCCCCATAGTCCAGAGACAGAGCGTGCATATAATAGGCTTATTCGTTGGTAGGGCTAACTGAAATGGAAATAAGGTTATGTAACGGCATTTCAGCTGAAACTGAAACGAAATGTTAAAAAAATTTGCAGTAACGAAACCGAAACCACAACGCAATTTTCAATTTTGTAATCCTGCCGAAACCGAAACGAATCCTACGTGATCCTATGAGCTTAAGGCAGTCTCAAGTAACGTTAAAGCTTCCCAAAAGAGGAAATAAGAGATTCTAAATGTAGATGCAAGCCAAACAAAATGGAATGACTTTGCACATTTGATGTGTGAACGCTTACCATTTGGATGGCACTGACATACTGTTTCTGCTCCACGTAAATGTGGGCAATATTGAGCCAGACGTCACAGAAGTCTGCAGTCGCCTCACGAACCTGAGCAAACACGTCGCGAGCCTCTGTCACGTAACCCTTCTGCGCAAGAACTGCCCCTGCAATACTCTTATTTGTTATTTAAAAGAAAAACAACTAACCAGAAACAAAACTAATCGTGCATTACCAATGCCATTGGCCGCCCACATGTTCTTGGGATCGTTGCGGAGAACCTGTTTGTACATAGCGAGGGCTCTGTCCTGATGGCGTTTCTCCTTCTCCTTGTCGCGCGTCGGCTGATGGAGCGTTTGCAACCAGACGTTGCCCAAAGCGATTAGAGAATAAGCGTCACTCGAAGTCTCGGTGCCCTTTAGAATTCGTTCGAACTTCTTCTGTCCAGGGCCCCATTCTTGCTTGGCCAGATGCAAATTGCCAATTAACGACCACGCGTCCGGGCTCTCCTGCAAGACAAGAAATTAAAAATCGACACACACGCAACTTGTGTTTAATTCTAGAAATACAACTATAAATGAAATAACTGTAATAAGTTAACGATCTAAAACGATATTCTGCCAATAACTCACCTGGTTAACTTGCAGAGCTTCCTTGTACCAGTCGGACGCCTCGTAGATTTGTCCACGATCTCTGGACATGCAACCCAATCGAAGATAGCCTTCAAAGCAAATCAACATTTTAAACCATTTCTGCAACGCGAGAAAAACAGAATCGCCAACTCACAGTCAATGTAGTTCGGATGCTCGCGAAGAATGGTTTTGTAAAGCTGCTCTGCTCTGTCGAACTGACAAATGGACTCACACAGACGAGCAAGATTGTACGTTGTCGTGATATTGATGCAGTTGTAGTAGTTCTCGTCGTGCTGAGCCTCGTTTTTCGACCGCTCCAAAGAAGCTTCGTAGTATTTCTATTTAAAAAACATAATTTAACTAGCATAAAACAAAGACTACCTGACATTGTGAGTCTCAAACACGGACTAGTTAGTGGACACCTTCGCATCGGTCAGATTGCCTAGACGGAAGTGAAGAGCTGCAACGTTATTGAGGATTTCTGGCGGAACGTCGGCGTGCACTTTCTCGTTCAGAATACGCGTTGCGGTTCCATAGGCGAGCAAAGCCCCTTGAATATTTGACTGTTCCAGAATCTGAGCCAACTCGATCCAAGCTTCAATGTCGTCTGGAAACTGCTCAGTGACCTTTTGCAAGTGACCCTAGGCCATTGAAGGAAGTAAATAAAAAAAAATCATAATAACCCACCTTAGAATTTTAAATCATTAAGATTCAGTAAGCTGAACGTACCTTAGCCACGTCTCTTTTGTTCTGACTCGGTGAACTGGCATACAACGAACCTAGAATTTTCATCGTTTCATAGTTGCCCGGCTGCGCTTTAAGAACCTTCTCAAAGCACTGAGCAGCCTGTGAATAAATTATAAAAATTAAAATTTTTTTGGTTGCTGTAAGAAAAGTATACACAATCAACCTACGTTATCTGGATCGCCTCTAAAAATGTACATTTGACCGAGGCCAAAATGAGGCAGCACAAAATTAGTAGCTGCGAACTGGGTTGCTTGATAGTAGTACTGAAATGCCTGGTCGTAATCATTCTTTCATTGACAAAGTTAAAGGAAATAATTAGAATTGCAATAATTTGAGCATAATAAAAGTGAAAATCAAATCAGAAATTAGTCCGAAATTCAATTACTTGAACGTGGAATGATCGCGCCAACTGGTAACAGCTCTCGGCTCGCATGGCCTCGTTTTCAGTATTGTGAAAGGCGTGAAGAGCCAGATGCTGCACTTTCTGGTAATCCTAAAATATATTCAATACAAACTTACAGCCTTACGTACACTGTATTATGGAGAACAATAATTGTGCTCGATAAAGAATAAAGGGAAGGAGAAGACCTTCTTGAAGAAAAAGTGGTTGGCCAGATGGTTCAAAACCATCGGATTGGACGAGTCTATCGTGTATGCTTTGGAAAGCATTTGAACGCCATGCCGAATGGAATCGGTCGTCTTGCTATTCAATTCAAGAATCGCAAGTCCAACGAGAGCACCGACGCACTGAGGGTCCAACTGCAGAGCTCGTTCAAAAGCTAGCCTTCGCAAACAAACAAACATGACTCACAAAAATAACAGAATATAAAAATCGGACTATCAGATTTTTTTCTCCTTATCTTTTACCTGGCTTTGTCTGGTTTGCCAAGCTTAACGAAGCAGTGTCCCATTCCAAGGCGGACATCAGCCGGACAATTCGGGTTTGTGCGCAAAGCTTTCTTGTAAAACGCTAGCGAACCGCGATGGTCCTTTTTGTTGAAAGCAATGCATGCCTTCCCGAGCAGAGATGGAATGTTATTGGGTGACTAGAACACGAGAATTGAGAAAGTTATTCAATATTCATTAACATAAAGCACAGAATAAATATGAACTTGTGGACAAAATAAAGAACACCTGGTTAAGAACAAAATTGAATTGGGCGTCAGCCTGGTCCAGCTTGTCACCCTCGAGCAGACAGAAGTAAGCTCTTCCCAGCAAATGATTCTGGTCGTACATTATGATCTTGTCGGCCGTCGTGTAAAGCAAGGTAGCTTTGGTGAAAAGCTCTCGCTTGCGGTCTTTGTTCTTATCGGCATTGGCCAGCTGCACGTAGTGAGCGGCAAGCGTGTCGAGTGCTTTCATCTGATCCTTCTCGTAGTCTCGATAATCTTTGCTAGCTTCCAATCGCGACGATTCCAGGATCTTGACGAAATCGTCCACTTTGCCTTGCTTGTAATACTCGAGCTAATCAAGTCGATACATTACAGAACCAATATAAATAACAAGTTGATCATGCCCTCAAGAGCAAAATTGCTCGTGTTATGGCAACGTTTAAATGTACATAATGAAACAAATTTCGTGATAAATAGAAATACAATCTTATATATTAATAGTGGTGATCTGTCATCCGTTCCTCATGGTCTGAGGCTATGTCCGTGTGCTTTTTGAAAAGAAGAAGAAAAAAATCGCCACGCTTTTCTTCTTCCCCACTACAAGGGAGCCAACTCGGTACCACTGGAGTGCGAGCTGGTAGCAAAGCCATTTGACCACGCAAACGTTGATGAAACGTTGATGAGGAAATTGTGTTTTATGCCTGCCCATGACATTTGCTGCATTTTTTATTTCCAGCTTTTAGCTTTTGTTACGCCCATATTAGGTCATGTCGTTTCGTCACGTTACATCGTTTTAGGTCAGCGGTCCGAGTTCCCTCCCTTTTCTTCTTTTTTCCCCACCCTGCCACCACGTTCGTTTTTTTTTCTCTCGCTGCTTTCAGCCGTTTTTGTTTGTTGCCGTGCTGTTTTTTATCGTCGTCGTCGTCGTCGTCATGCGGGCAGACTGGCAGAGCTTCCGACTGAGGGCTCCCGACGGAGGCGTCTAAAAACAAGGCGCAGGGCCGCCTTCGGCGGCCCGGCGCCTTGTAGGCCTAAGGTTTAAACAATAAGTTTAAAACAATCACACACTCAAATTGAGAATGTTCATAATTAATACACCTGTCTATTAAATACATATCTACACAACCACCTCAAACCATGAATTTACATATTGTAATTCAACAAAAAAACTTTTTAATTGCTTTTTATATTTAGAAAATTTGTTATACTATCACCCGGACAACTAACCATACACGTGTACATCGCTCATAATAGCCTAATTAGAGTGAATACAACTTGAACTTACTGCCAAAGTAACCCATATATGGAGTGGTGCCTGTTCCTGTCGCAAAATGCTCATCGACTCTTCTCCTTCTGGTAATTGATCGAAGCATAGCTCAATGACCTACATGGAAAAGCACAAAAAAATATTATAAGATTTTATTCTGATGGTCCTTGGCTGAGAAACTATGCATTACAACATAAACTCAAGCCCTTCAATATCATTGGTCAAACCCGCAGGAATTAAAGGTGGAATTTGGCAGGCGCAAAATTTGGCATCTCAATAGCCTCATTGCATCGAATTAAAGCGGCAAGTACAATAATAGACCCTAAAATGAGTATTATTGCTCTAGGCCCAACGCCTTTAATTTGATGAATCGTGATGATGGAAATGTCAAATCTAGCGCCTGTTTAATTCGATCCGCCTTTACAGAAGTGATAAGAGAAAATAAAGACTGAATCCATTACATGTATATTGTTTCTAAACGATTTGTATAATTCATGCAATAAACAATTTCCGTAGGGTATTTTGCTTTAATTAATGGTTCTTAGAACATGTCATTATCTATTTTTAAAAATTAGGTCTACCGTATATAAAGTTTGATCTTTCCATATAGATAACCTTTAGGCCTACTATGTATAAGCAGAACTTCTACAAAAGAACTGGCACCCATGTTAAAATTTGACCTTTCCAAGTTTCCATAGAACTGCTCTCAATGAGCCAATAATAGTCCCAGGCTGTAGGGAGGGGAGGGGGGGATTTAAGGATGACAATTTAAAGTCGGAGGGCCGGACGACCTAACCTAACTAGAGACTATAGAATACTAGGCTGCCCCCGCTCATAAGTGGGCGCCCGTGGAATCAACATATAACAAACGAACAGTGCCCTTTTAAAGATGAAATTGTAAGTATGGACGACCGCTTCCAGTTTGCCCAATACACTTAACATGGAGTTTTAAGCCACTTCCATATAAACCCCATAGACTTGCCATGATGTTTAGGACCACTTCAAGTTGTTCCCATTCAGTTAGGATGGAGCTTTGGGCGCCCCTTCGGCTTTCCCATTGGCCACATAGCCATCACACGATTTCTAGGGCCACCTAAGGTTGGCACAATAGACTCAAAGGGGGATTTCGGCAACTCCTTATAACGCCCATAGACTTCACATGGGCTTTTGGATCACTTCCAGTTGGTCCAATAGACATAAAATGGTGTGTATTGGTCTATTGGACCACTTTCTGTTGGCCCCATAGACTCAAAATAAGGTTTAGGACCACTCCCTATAACAAACATAGACTTCAGGTGTTTTTGGGTCACCCCGTTGGCCCAATAGACTTAACAGGGGATTTAGGCAACTTCCAGTTGTTTCCATTGACTTACCAAGGGCATTTAGACCACTTCCTATACACCATTAATATTTTTAGGCCTCACATTATCGCCATTATGTGCGCTGCTGCGCTTAAATCCACTAACGACTCAGCTAACCTCCAATATGATTTGAATATCCTTGTCTCATGGTCACAACGTTACATACTGCCTCTCAATAGACAAATGTGCAATGATGATTTTTACAAATAAGCACATCCGCCTAACTGGCCACCAATACTTACTGGCGGATCATCCAATTGTGTATGCCGATTGCTATAGGTAATTAGGAGTTATCCTAACTCCAACCTTAAGTTGGTCTAAACACATAAGATAAATCTGTCAAAGATCATATCACTTAATTGGCCCAATGCGTAGGCATTTGTCTCACTGTGATTCTAATTGTAACCTACATCTGACTTATTAGGCCACTGCTGGAGTTTGCTACTGCTGCGTGGGACGATTATCTTTCTATCAATATCACTGCTCTAGAGAGTGCAAAAGGCGGCTTCACGTTTTATTTTGAATTATTATTATTATAAATACACTGACAAAGGGATTTAAGCCCGTTACGTCTGCACGGATACTTAGGGATTACATATTTTGAATACAAACAACGTTAAATAAATGTGGCGGTTAGTATTTAGCCAGGTGGCGTCACTATAAATTAGAAAGAGCCTGGACCGCATGTGCGGCAAAAGTTGACTTTTTGGCCGCAATGCAACTTTTAACGGTCAGATGCAAAATGCATCTTTTCAGACTCCATAAGCGACAACGGCCTCGGCAGCGCCAGATGCAATCCTCTTGCCGCAGAGGCAAGAGTTGCCAACCAATCAGAAGGTTGCAAAATTTTAAATAAAACGGAAGCGGAAATCAGGAGCTAGAAAAAGCGAAAAAAAGAAGACAAAAAAACATGGCCGCTTCTATTTTGACTCGTGTTTGTTGCTCCAGGTATCTCGTCGTCCCCACTTCACAGTGATTCGTCATACATCTAAAAACGCTGTCGACCTGCTGCGAGAGCTCCTCAGCGCGGTCGTCGTCGTCGTCGTCGTCGTCCGGACGTGCCGAGGGCCTCGGCGAGCATGGCCGGTGGAATGGCGGCGAATCTGCAGGTCGTTGCGGCGGCCCGTGCAACGGAGTCGGGATCGCAGCGAGTGTCGGCCGACACGCCGGAATCGATGAGCAATGCGGTCGTGCCCACAGACTCTCACAACGCCGGCAATCTCGCCTTGTCTGATGGCGATCTGCCTGCCTCCTCCATTCATCTCGGAAGCGTTCTCAGCTAGGAGTCCAGGCAGGCGCGACCGCCAGGATCATCGATTCCAGCGTAGCCGGGTTCGGAATCGTATGCCGCCGCAACGACCTGCAGATTTGGTGCAATTTGCAAGTTTGGGTTTTTCTATTAAAAATTTTTATCACTTATATTTGGACATTCGTTTTAATTTTAATTTAATGATGATAGCATAGGCCTCTCATCGTATTATTAATGGAATTAATCTAAGCGAAGACATTCCTGAAGGTACGGTACTGCTGTGTGAAATTCTCCATCCATTTTCCTCGATATGCCCGATAGAAATTAGAAACAAATATGGCGTCGTTTTGGCGATGAAAAATGCACAATTTTTGCATCTGGGCGTGACTTGCCGCTTGCATGTGGTTCACTTGACTCTTGCATGTGGTCCAGGAGCGGCCGCGGCAGATGCAAATGCAATCCGCGGCCGCTAGAGGCACAGTCAACTTTTGCCGCACATGTGGTCCAGGCTTAATGGTCATCGTATTTTCATAGGCGCGATCACGTTGAGCGGGATTTATGAAAGGCCTTTTCCCGGAAGCTAAGGACTCCAAGCTGACACGTGATAGAAATGGCGGGGAAATGCTTAATTCGTGAAAATTGATTAAAAAATGGGTTTTTCTTCGATTGTAATTTTTTTGTAGGCCTACATTTAAATTATATATTGAATCAAATAATTCAATAAAAACCGTCAAACTTGGTGACAATGTCCCTTTAAGGTTTATTTATTGTATTCATTTTTTTTTTAAAAATTCTTGCAAATGATTTGCCAATGTTCCCTAAAAACAGGAAATAGACCTACTCGTATTCTCCGCGTGGGCACCTTGCTTACTGAGTTTAATTACAAATCGCACTTTTAATGACTATTTACAATATTCAGGAAATTATATTGCGAAAAGATAATCTAGGCCTAATAATTTTAATAACTTATTTATGTCATCAAGTGTTTCCACGTGTATTTTACTCGAGCTCTAGGGGATTTACCCGCTTCACCTTACAATGATGGTTGCGTTTCATATGCTATGTACACACATTGCTTCATTCACAGGGTGGTCCTACTGGATGAAGACTAATTTCATATTCGCGTAATGAAATTTCTGGAAACCAAAGGGAAAATATTTGCGTAGAATATAAACAAACTTACATGTATTGTGCCAAGTGACACAGCTGTGTTATAGGCCTAGTGGAATCCAGCATGTTAATTAGTGGATAACGCATACAAAGCATACTAATAATTGTAGACTGGCTGCGCGTATTATAATTAATTAAATTCTATGAGGAAGTTTTTGCTCATACGCTCGTATTTTTTTTCATCCTGAAGTTAAATGTAGGCCTATTGTCGATTGTTTACATATACAATGTAGCTGTAGTCCACCACTCCACCAGGCAGGCTTACCGCGTGGCTTGCAGTACATTGCAGCCAATATTTCATCATCAATTGAAGAAAATTATCCTTGTTTATCGTTCGGAGAATACAATTATTATTATTATTGGATGAGGTGTCTAGAATGGAAAGTTTAGCCAATCTCATTTTAAAGAGATATTCAGAATCTGTTTGAGAAATCTTAAAATACATTAAACTCCCCTTTTCCTCGATTCATCGCAAATATCTGGAACCTTTTTCGAAAATACATGTATTTTCAAAATCGGTTGTTTCGTTCTCCAGTAGCACTCATCCAAACTTGCAAGAAATTACATTTGAACTAGCAGATGACTGGTTAAATTTAAAGCCAAATCATGACATCGCGGTAGAACTTCCGGTGACGTATTTCCGGTTCATGAACAATCATATATTAATAATTGTGGGGCTCTGTCCGTTCGTCCGTCCCCTCTTTAAGGGGCGGAGCCTAAGTCTGTCCGTCTGCTTTTTGAAATGAAAAGGGAAAAAAAAAATAAGTTCCCCACTACCAGGGAGCGAACTAATGATTAAGGCACGTTCAGAATAAAAGCTTAAACTAGAACCATGGAGCAAAAACATGTGGCGCAAATAATACAAATATTTATCTTTACTTGTGCATGCGCATTGCCATGTGTATAGGCGATGTTAGTCCGGAAGTCACATGGGCGGATTTGGTGCCGCCATTGCAACGCCGGGTGCCATAGGCTGCAATAGAAAGGCGAAAGGTCGGAGCGCCGCGTTTTCATTGTCGTCTATGCGCAACCTGCGTTGCAATGGCGGCGTCCCCCTGGTGGCCACACGCGTAAACATTTGGCGGGAAACATCGTGTTATAATAGCTTTTCATGTGGGGCGCGTAAGCCTAAAATAAAAGCATGGAGCCTGAGACTATAGAATATAAAATTATAAACGGATACCTCACGCGCTATTCACTACCTTAGCGGAAGTTGAAGTCAAAATAACTTGGATTTCTACGTCATTCTGACGTTATTGTCGGCAAAATGGCGGCCCAGTGTTCTTATAATTTCATTCTCTGGCGACGACAGTCAGTTGAAATTGTTGAATCAGGCAAACTGGCAAAGACTTCGTCAGAGAATGAAATCATAAGAAAACTGTGGGCAGCCATTTTGCCGATAATGACGTTAAAATGGTCACGTGATCCCTTTATTTTGACTTCAATCTATTCTATAGTCTCTGCATGCAGCAAAGGTAGGATACGTTTTGGCGGTGCATATCTTAGCTGAAAAAATTCCTGTTTTAGCTTTTACTGTGAACGCGGCATTACACATAGAGTGGTCCAAAATAACATTGTAAAAATAGTTTTTAAAAATAATTAGGCATGTTGGTAATTTTG
>JAQIYI010001618.1:0-11405 GCA_034700265.1 Polyzonium germanicum
ATTAATGTGGTCCGCTGCTCAATGTTGGCGCAATGAGAGTGTTTCCCTTTCAAGGTGGCTAGCAGACGACGCTCATTTCCGGTTTACATAGTGGATAGCACGTGACTCATAAGCGTGCAAATTTAAAACACCAAATGATTTGTTTTTATTGCAGATGCGGATTGTTGAAACGAAAAAAAAACAACCATGAGATGGAAGAAGGAATCGAACCCACGACCATCAACGGTCTCAAGTGTGAATTATCTTTTAAGATTATTTTGTCTGCTCGTTAGGGCGTATCGATCAAATGAATCGATACACAACGTAGCCATCTGGCAGCTTTTAATTGGCTGGAATAAAATCGTCTGCTTGGCTGACAGCTCATATCAAAAGGGGCGTGGCCAAAGATTGCGGCAAATAAAATGAAACTATAAATCTAAAAAAAATACACGTATGTCTAGATAACTAGCGCTACTAGCCAATTAATAAACCCACACATTAAATTCCATCCACTCAAGATGCGTTATCAACTACAATCAACATAGTTGTTGTCGATGTAGAAGCCAACAACAAAATAAATGAAAAGAAAAAAATATCGTCTGCTTTTTTCATTTTTTTTTTTCTAGCCGTTTTGTCAGTCTGTGGAATTGTTGTTCGATCAATTTAGTTAAATGTAACTAGGCCTAGCAGATGTTTGAATAACATCAGGCACCTACATACAATTGTTGCTTGCAGGCAAGGCTACTGCAGTAAGTAGGCCTACGTCAGTACATTTTTTTTATTTACAAAAAAGCAGACGATAAGCAGACCGTATAATTTAACTACATTTTGTTTCATATTTTCAAAGAGTGTTTGCACAAAAAAAAATTAAATAAAAAGTCTACTTGTTTGAAATAATTAGGATTCAGTAAATTCTCACGTTGTAGAAATATCAATTAGGAAGAGGGGTTTTATTTATTATTTTTTATTTTTTTTTGCTTTCTTTCTTTAAACACAATTTTTCTGTATGAAAATAAACTTAACCCGATAGACTTTTTTAAGTAGAAGACCAGCTAGCTCATGGAAGTTAACGCGAGAGTGTATAAGAATTTTCTGCAGTGCAGACTTGCACTATCTAAAATTATATAGCGTAACAAGCAAGACAACATCAATTAAGTTAATTGTCAGGGTGTGCCTGGAATAGCAGTGTGGTATCAATTTGGAGAGGAGGGGGAGATTGTAGGCCTATAATGTACCGGCAGCTAAACTCCTCCCACAAAAAAGGCAGGGAAAAAAATTGAAGGAAAAAAAAAATGGCGCCGACAAAATAAAAGTGCACGAGAGAAAAAAAAACTCAAAGCAAGCAGCTTTTATTATTGTTCGCAGTATCACAAAATGGCAGTCTCTGCAGACTTTCTACATTTCTAGACTTTTCCCCACCCCTCAGGTGACCAAACACACACTTGATAAAAGAGGTGGAGTTACAGACGATAGCGAATATATATTATATAAAAGTAGGGAAAAAAAGCAGAAAAAAAAACCGAAAGCCTTCTGTAGAAAACCCATTATAAGTAAATACAAACATAAAGAAATCCACGTGACGTTGCCACTCAAATTCAAAATGGCCACCAATAAAAACTGGCCAAAAATGCGATTTTATCTCGAACACATCTCAGATAAAAAAAAATAACAAAAATAAAAAATACACACAGACAGACACACATTCGGACATATATACGTGTATGAGAAACACACAAGAGAGAAAAAACACACACATCTAGATACAGACTGCAGCATAACAATGGTCTTTATGCGACACGTCGATAGTAAGGGGAGGAGGAGGAGGTGTTTACATGGACGCATTGGTCTAGGACTCTATACTGACGCAAAGTGAATGGCTGAAGGCGGATTTACAGAAAAAGCTTATAAGCTGTGTTCCGTTTTGCCCGAGCAAAAAAAAAAAATAAATAGAAGCTAAAATGGCAAACAAAAAGAAAAAAAAAGTGCGAAAGCAGACGACGAATTAAAGTTAAAACACTCTGAAGTGGTTTTTGTAAATAAAAAATCTCACCATGCAATCGATTACAATGTAAGAGCATTTTCACATCCTAAAATAAATCAATAAGTTTAGAAATTCCCTCGTTTTTCCGTTCTGAATGCGGGTGGCGGCCATCATCATTTGCTTATTGGCCAAAGCTCGTCAAGCGATTTCCGCTTCCGGTTGCTAACACGCGTTTGCCGGAAGTCTAGAGATTAGGAGCGCTGTGTACGCGCCAACCAAACAAACAATTGATTATATATATTTATTTTAAAATGCGAAATTCAGTAAAAAAATTATTAAGTAATGATTATCTTTACTGAGCCAATCAAAATATGTTCTTAGAACAATGAAAATGATGAAATCGAGTTCGTTAAATTTACATTAATTATTTTCCACTTTTAGAGGCAAGTTGCAGATTTTCACAGTTTACGAAGCATAAATCCAGATTTAATCAGTGGAACGATCATCATCATCATCATCATCATCATTTCATTGTCCTATTACGCGGTTATGAAAAGTTTTAACTTTTAACTTTCGCTGGCAAACAGAACGCTGGTTATAAATTGCAAGCTAATAACAGTTTCCGGTTTTTAGACAAATATTTTTTTTACGAATTGATATGGTCCTCAAATAAGAGCAAGGAAAGCCGCCACCATCATTTAGCGCCAGTCATCCATCACTCTATTCACTCATCACACTTGATCTAGCACATGTGCGATAGTGACACGCGTTCACGCATGGAAGAAATACGACCAAGTTCCCACATGTTAAAACAGAGTGGGGTTTTCCTTTTGTTCATCATCAAAGTGAACAAAAAATGCTGAATTTCTAGTGTGGTCTATACAGTATATACTCAACGTGCTGGTAATATCAGAGGTGTTGCACTCGTCCAAAAATCCTTCGTCAAGCCCCATCCGAGGGCATTTAGTGTCCTACGTGGCAAGACTTTCGACCAATGATAACGAGGGGAGGGATTTGAATTGGCATCCAACGAATCATATCAAAGCACCGTACATACAATGTAAAACTACATGCTCTGAAAATGGCCGCCAATGCTCTGAACCGGAGCTGTGACGAGGGAAACTTGATCAAAAAGATCAAATGAAATTTTTCAAGAGTGAAACCACTGTGGTATATCTCAAAGAGTTCACATGTAACGACTGATTAACATTGTGCCTTTTTTATCGCGCGACCCGATGCAACCTTTTCTTTTAAATGGTGTTATCACGCCTTTCGAGACTCGCATCGTATCGCACGCTAAATCGCTCCGTTGCGAATGCGGCTCTATAAAGTGGCCCCGAAGTGCAATCGAAATAAAACTTTCAAAACAGATTTTTGACAATAAACGAAAACACTACTTTGTACTTTTGAAAGGCAATATAATTGTAAGCCTATATAGTTTTTTTTTCAACTTCTTCGCTGTTTTTACGTACAGGTGTCGCCACAGGCGTTCAATGTTGTAGCTACACTTGGGCCTATTTCAAATCACGTAATTTGATCTCCCAGCATTTCAATGTTTTTTTTTTTATAAAAGATTATTAGTTTACATCAGGGAGTTCACGATTGCCCCATAGGCTCGCTAAGTATTTGATTTCGCAGAACTGCATCCAAAAAAACCACGTAAAAAACCAAGATGGCCGCTGATAGAAGGTTCAGCAGACAAACGCGGCAGACATTAAGCGGGAGTTTTTTTTTTAACTTTTTGTTGGCTGTGATATTTCTGTCTCATTCAGACACACACAATGGGAGGTTTTCTAGCCAATTAGAGGAGTCCATGACCATTAAACATCAGATGTTGTACATACGGTAGTCATTAATAGATGGCGGCACTGTTCTTGGTTGTTTTTATTGCTAGTTGCGTTTTTATTTTGGATAACTTGCACAACCTTGCATGCGTTGCATGCGTTCCAAACGCGCAACACGACGCATGCAACGAAGTTACATAAACTGAGCATTAGATGTACGCTGCGCAGAATCATGGGCCGAGATACATCTAGTGTAAACTCAAGATTCTGTTCAACTTACGTTGGCCTGAGCATTTTAACATCGTAATGCAGTTAAGTATTTTAACTGTTGTAGGCCTAGTTAACCTTTGTAATCATAATATATAGTATAAGCCGAGATGGCACGCGCTCACTCACGGGAGGCAATCGAGGCAAATCAAGAAAGTAATCATCTAATCAGTAAACACAACATGGATTAAGCAAAGTGAGAAAAGTACTTGACACATAACCTGCAGCCACAATTTAAAGGTGGAAGTAGGAGGAGGAGGAGGAAAGGGGAACTTTGCAATTAGCAAAACGATTCTGATTCAATTATTCATCATTTGAGTTGATGGTGGACCAAAGAGATTTATCCCTACAAGCGTTTGCACACACCCACACACACCCTTCAAAATATTTGTAGAAAAAGTTTAGAAAAAAAAAATGGTGGTAAATAATTGCACAAATGTTGTCACCTTTCGTGATTTAAGGGGGTTGGTGAAAGGCACGAGGATAAGTATATGCTTATTTGCATAGGGAGGGAACGCCATTTTGAGACCGCCATTTTCTTCTCCTCGGGGCTCCTCACAAGAGAACAATTCAAACACAAATCAATATTCTGAGCACACACACAGACATAAGACGCAATCATTCATGGTTAGGTATGAAACATGTGTCATGTGCCATGCCGTCACACCCAAAAATCCCGAGTTCGGTTGTCGACAACACGCAAAAGCGTTGAGGCACAAAGATAAATAAATAAAAAGGCCCGAATTAACGAGAAGAAATAAGGGGCAGCTTATTAACTTGAATAAGCAAATAAATAAATAAAGCGACCCCCCCTGAAGGATGGCAACCACTGCAAACAAGTTTAATTTAAATTGTTGATAATAGTTAATTGTCCGGAGCGGGCGAAGGACTCCAGTCACCGTTTTAACGTTAGACGCTGATACGGAAATCGATTTCATGCTTCAGAGAAAGAAACTATAGAAAAATTCGCAAAAAAATAAAAACCAAATTTAAAGAAAAGTTGCAAAAAAACGTTTTGCGAATTTGTCTAAAAAAAAAAAAAAAAATGCATTTACATCTAGCGTAAACTGAGATCCTGCTCAACCCAAAGTGTATAAATTTACAACAAGAAATAAAACCCTTTCTTTTATTGCTTGTACGTGATTTTTCATTTATAATAAAGTTGCACAATAAAATTGATCCTAGTTCAAATGCAATAATTGTAATTCTCATAACGGCATAGTTGCATATTTAAACCAGATTTATGTGTTTTAGCCTGCTGCAATATTAAGTTAAAAAATAAAAGTTTCAACATGCGCAGCATAGTCTTGACTTTAGTTCGCTAGCTCGAACTCTACGAAATCGACGACGTAAAGACAGCAGAATTTTAATAACCATTAATTTCGCAGAGAGAAAAGTTAAATACCAGGTTAATAAACTATTTCACTAGATAAAACGTTAGACCGCCTAACCAGCTAATAGCGCAGTAAAAGGGAGAAGCATAAATTTCAGCCTCACTTTCCCTTTACAATGGGAACCACAAATGGGCGGCGGATTAAACCCCCACGCACGTTTCAGTAATAGACCCTCCAAGTACACATCAAATACATCATCAAACCTGATCATATTTTCAGAAATAATACGAAGAATATATATATGTATTTTAATATTTCTAACATAATAGTCCATCATCATTATCGTCATCAAGAAGTTATTGTAATTGCATTCTTTAAGGGGGAACAAAAAACTGTTGAATAAAAAAAAATAACCGCAAAACAGGACCACCTCATGGCTGACCACAAAATTTCAGTAATATTTTTCTCTCCTCTCTCCACCTTTCTTCTACCTTTCACGCCCAAAATACATGAAAAAGCAAAGCAAAGATAAAAAAAATGGCCGCCATCAGCTTTAAGAGAATGGGCGGAGCCAATGCGGTGTAATTTAAGCATTTGAAAAGAATGCCGTGTTACTCTCTTGACTCCCATTAATGTGATGTTGATTTCAGAGATTATTATTCGAAGGAGGGTTATTCAAGTTGGCCTCAAGAAATAAAAAAAAATATATATATATATATATACGTGAGCAATTCAAAATAATAAAAAAAAATATACACACAAACAGAACAATAGTTCCTTTGATGCTTATAAGCTTGTAACATGTTATCGCTTCGTACATGTACGAGCTTGAGGGCTTATTTTGGTTAAAATGCGTGACGTACAAGTTGACTGGTTTTCTTGTATGTGTGGCTTAAACTACGTCGTATGAAATTCACTGCCAGAGGCATTAAAGTCGCTTAAAGGGGAAGCGACGAGAAGTTTGACTTTTTTTAGTTTTAAAGTTTTAAAATTCAATTTATTTTTTAAGATAATATTATTTGTAATAATTTCAGCAGTCAAGAAGATGTGCTGAGGAAAGAAAAATGCCCCTATCCAATTTAAAAAGCTGTCCTGATGATATTTTCTTTTTAAAAATTGAAACTGAAATTAATCTGGTGCAATTATTATCTATTCTCTCCTGCCTCTCCCTTCAGGCCTACGCACTTGAGTTTCTTAACAAGGTAACTCAAGTGTTTACTTGCACAGAAAAAAAAATATCTGGACAAGGACATCTACTCATCCTAAGAAATAAACTAATCATCTTGTCAATTTTTTTCTCGCACTCATCATTTTTCTTAAAAATTGATTGGCCAACGCAAAAGTGTTGGACATTCACCGGGAGAATGAAATAAAACCCAGTTACCCAGAGACTATAGTCTCTGAAAAAACCCCGCCCAGATAAAACGAAGATTCACTAGCGGGACAGATCGTGCCATCTATCGGCAAAAGTAGCGGAATCTCACACAAACTTAAGGCTCGGTTACACATGAAAAAAAGGTGGTTTTCAGATAAGACGAATTTCACTGCAAATTCGACAGTGACTCAACGAACTAACTGTTCGAGCGAGAGTCGCTTGATACCGCTTGCTCGGACAACTAATGTACATATGGAGAAAACAGAATTTGGTTCCTACCTTATCGCCGCCATGTTTAACAGAATTCCTCGGCTTCCTTTTCGTTGATATCTTATTCGCTATCGGTCTGCTGAGATTAGCCAAGGTCGAAGGCCCAGAAAGGAACTTTCGCTGTTCAGCGTCGTATGACACGCCCGAACCGTCGCACTCGGTCATCAGAAATCCAAGATGACGAATACTGGCCATTCTGAGGAGAACCTAATTATTCAATCAGACGCGGAAGTTAGCGAATTAAAGTCAAATAAATCAGTGAATTTATTTCAGGATGTTTGAATAAAAAAAGTACCAACCTCATCTTTGGGTGTTAGCCAGGTCGAAGTCCTCAGACTAAAGTCCACGTCCTCGTGGGCTTTGGCAACGAGCAGCAGACCTAAAAGGCACACGTCTTCCGGAAGTGGATATTTTTGTTTAAAATCTTGACGAGCGTTTGACGTAAACTGCTCCAAGGAACAATCGGATGAATCTAAAAAAGAAACAAAACGCAACTTGGGAATTTCTTTACTATCTGTCAACTTAATATTGTGTTTTTTTTAAATACCTTTGGTGAGGAAATCCGCCATCTTGATCGTCACATTCAGTAGATCCACGAACCGCGAGCAGAATTTTTGCGAACCCTGTTTTATAGATAAGATTAAACCAGTTTTCAGAAAGCAGCAAAAACTATGAAACAAGCTTTAAATTATAGAATAATTTGTTAAAATTAATTTTAAGCACTATGAATTTAAAATCAATTATGAAAACATTCATTTTCAATAACTTATTTTCACCCGAGCAGTTGCATCGATGAGAAGTGGGTGTCCTTTGAGCCAGTCGAGGCAGACTTTGACGACGCATAGTTGAGAATCTCGCATGAGAAACTCGACAACCGACGCCGTATCAAAGTCAATGACGTCAAGGAACAACTCTCCGACTTCTCCATTAATTTCTGAATCTTCTTTTGCATTTGTAATCGACTTTTCGCAACAAACTTGATGTTTCAAAGATTTGCTGTTTGCAGATTCCTTGACTGGCGATGTTTTTCCGTCCGAGATGTGACCATTCACAGTACGGTCGATTGGCGAATTCCTATTTTTAATTCCGATGTTACCCTGTTAGGCAATGTTTATTGCAAGAACAGTTACCGTTAACACTATTGGCAACTTAACGCTCACCTATTCGATTTGTTGCTACTGAAATCGCTGCTGCCACCCGAGTCGTCATCGTCATCATCATCATCGTCGTCGTCGTCGTCTTCTTCCTCGTCGATATCTGAGGCAAATTCGTCGTCTTCGTCAGACTCCAAGATGTCTCTGCCGTGATCGGTATCAGCGGATGACTTTTTGGCGTCTCCGCACAAGCTCGACGCATCGTCGGAATCGTCGTCCAAACTGAAACTGGCCCTCAGCTTGCGACGGCATCTCAAGTGCGACTTGCGAGCTCTTTTCTCAATTTTCGACAGATTTGCTTTAGAAATATTCTCCACTCGGGCAGCCTCAGGCAACTCTTCTACTTTTTCGTCCAATCCTGCTGTACGACCTTCAGAATTTATGTCGTTTCGAGCGAACCTCCGCCTGAAGGTTGCCAAGATGTGATGCAGCAAGTGCGACAAGGTGGCCAGCGTGAGTGCGATTGCGGCAGATGCATCAGAATCCCCTTAAAAAGACAATCAAAGAAACAAATTAGTGTTTAAATGTATCATTACTCATAAAAAATTGTATTTGTAAAATGAAATTTAGACCTGCCCAACCTTTGTTTTCCAGCTTTTCGACGCACATCAGATTCATGACAAAAAACTTGAAAACCAGTTCGTTTGGAAATGGATTGCCAACGTCGTCCGCAATGCCGTTACTCGCACCCGTTCCATTAAAATTTAAGTCAAGGCACTTTTGAAATTCCTGAAGGACGACTTCGCAAATGTTTTCCAACGATAGATTTGAACTGCAAAAAAAAAAAAGTAAGAATCAAACTATTTACACAATGTTTCAATATCCAAGTGAAATACGTACACAACATCCGGATATTCGAAGCAAATCTTGCAATACTGCATAAAATGAATGATAAATTTCTTGACTATAATCTCCCTGCAAAATTAAATGAAAAAGAAATTAAATATTTGAATAAACTTAATATAAGTGACGAAAACAAGTTTATCAAAAGCGAACTAAAATGACCTGCTTGTGCTCTCCACACCGTTCTCGTAGACTTCTTGTGCACTGTCTAGCAACGACTGCTGATTTCTATCAAAGATCCGATTCAGATTTCCATTGGCACCTTCAAAACCGTTGTTGCCCATCACACTATTTTATTGAAACAAAAAAACCCAACAATTAATACATATGTTTCTAAGAATGACTATTGGTGTTTATGTTCGAGTTGGGATTAAACGGCAGTGACCAGCGCATGTAGTTGTAGGCAGCGTCCATATTGTGATTGGCCGTTCCGGCCAACGTTCCCAGTTGATTGTGTGGCATGCTAGACTTGGTCGAAACGAGCAACGCCTGCCGATAGTAGCGCGTCGATGCGAATGCCGTTGAACTCACACCAAGTTCCTGTTGATAACGCGCTGAAAGCGGCAATCATTGAAATGAACATGGTGATTAAGGCTATCCTAACCTGGTCAATTAGGCGGTGCATTTGTCGATACGTTGCTAAAGTGGAAATCGTATGAACGTAAAAGAAATATGTGTCTAAGATTACCCAAATCTCCCATGCAGATCAAGCACCTCTGAAAGGCTTGGGTCGCCCATTCGCTGATCTTCTCATCTTCAACGACCTTGCTGGCTAAACCACCATGTTTGCCTGAATGAATGGAAAGTGAAAACTGGGTAAGTCTTAAAACTCTTATTAGTAAAAGCATATTGCACGCAATCATGAATCATATTAAATAACGGATATGGCTACGTGGAACACACAAAAATGCGTACGAACCTCTCGTCGTTCCACCAGTGTAGTTGAGAAGCAGAAAGTCGGCGCAGCCTTCGACTCGAGTGAGCTGAAACTCGCTCTGCAATCGAAATAGCAGATGGTGGTAGGCCCCGATGCCCATGCTGATGTGATTGGCGAGTCTGTGTTGGTCGGTTTCGCTCAAACAGGTTGGCGATTTGCGCACGTTCTTGGCCAACAGAACAAGTTCGTAGTAAACTTTCCGCCAAAGCAAATCCTCGGCTTTCTTGCCGTGACCCAGAGGTTCGAGAAACATTAGACGCTCGCAGATCTCACGCAGCCTGAAACCAAACAATAAATGTAAAAATATCTACGCAGACATACATCTGCTGTTATATCATATGTAGGCTACGTGAGACATTCGACTTATAATTACAATTATCAACTGTTGATGCGTACCTCGTGCGCAGATTGATGACCTTCAGCCCGCACACTTCTTCCAGAGTGGATGCATTTCTGGCTGCCTTGTCGAGAGTCCTGACGAGTTCAGATGCACTCCTGAAGTTTATAGTTTAAAATTTAAGAATTTATGTTAGTCATTTAATACTTAACTAGAGGCCAAAGTAACTCTAGGCCTACACGTGGTCTACCGTAGGCCTACTGTAGAAGCGCGAGACCGTAGGCCTACAAAGACTATATAGGAAGCATATAGTGAATTAATCAGAGTAGAAATACACGTAGGCCTAGGTCTAGGCATGATTCGTGGGCGAAGGTTACTAGAAGGACGTGCAATGACGTCATAATGTCGTAGCCTAGCTTGCCTGACGGGGTTACGTAACGTCGGCAGCTCTACATGTACGAGAAAGGCCTTTTATTTATACCTGTAGAGGCGCTTAACGGCGTCCGCATTCGCAGACTTGTCGGCTGCGGATCCGTTTCCGCATTTCGCAGTCGCAGTCGTCGTCGTCGTGGTCGCCATCTCTCCCGCTCTATCTCCTCACTCTAGTTAAGCCTATCCGGTTTTCGTCCGGGCGCTCACTTGACCATCTTGTCGTTGGCCGTTTCTCTGACGTCGCCGTCCTGTCCCGCGATGCTAAACGCTATCTTCGGCGACCATACGAATCGCAAACGAAACATTTTTCACGGCATTTTTGCTGCGAACAAAGCATGGAAATAATAATAAAATTAGCGGCCATTACTTCTTCTGTTCGCACACCTTTCACGGACATGAATCACGATGAAAACGGCTATGACGTCATCGGGCACGTGACAATACAGCTTGAACCTTGCGCCGTCACGCGAGGGACAGTTAGGAAACTGACCGCCAGGAGGCAGCACCTCTCTGCGTTATCCATTAAATAATTAAAATTTTTTATTTTATCACAGATGCAGCCAGAATAAATTTTATTTGTGCATTTTAGGCTTACATTTATGTTTCTCTTATTACTGTGGTTCCATTATTGATGAAACCAAAATTCTGAAATTACAGATAGTCTCTATTTGATTAAATAGATCTACCTAGAGACAGTGGCGTAGCCAGGATT
>JAQIYI010001619.1:0-11403 GCA_034700265.1 Polyzonium germanicum
GCTCCATGAAATTTCCAATGACTAGGCATATTATTAATTAAACCTAGCCTAAGCCTAATCATTCTTTTCGCGGAACTAGCTTGTTTGTACACGTAGGCCTACTGATCACTTGATTAATCCTCGCTAGGCCTGCTGATTAAAATTACATGAGGTCATACTTACATGTACATAAATGTATGTTGGCACATGATTTGTCAACCTTATTAGATGTAAGCGTATCACATAGCCAATGTGGTGTTTTTTTCCACTCAAATAATTCTCCTGAGAAATCAGCAGGCCTAAAAATTATTAATTACCCTTATGACTAGTTTGACTACACGTAGGCCTACTGAGCCATGTAAGCTAGCCAAACTGACTCGAGTTGAAACTTGTCAGATTTAGCATCCTTTAATCAATTTGGCACATGTGGTGTTTTTCCACTTTAGAAAATTCGGTTGAAAAAGAATTATCTTAAGTCAAAAGTTAAATTGGGTTTGCGTCGATGAATTTAATTTGTGCTTATTTAGGCCTACATGTAGGCCTACATCTATTCAATACATCTTGTTAAATGGTGCAGGAATAGACCTGGACAAGCCTAGCCTATAAGCGGATTAAACATTAAGCATAATATTTTATCATTTTCAGATTCTACTAAATTAAAGTGCCTGTAGAGTACATGTACATGTAGTGGTTCTTAAGTCCTTAGGATATTTTTGTAATTATAGGTCTACCACTTTCGCTCCGACTTCTACATGTAGTAGTATGTATGTAGTAGTTGGTCATCCTCCGGCTCGTCATGGCGTACTCTGTCATCTGCTGGTATTGTCTGCTGGAGGGGGTCACCACACTAGTCTTACATTTGAAGGGTATATACTACAGAGTCCTATAAAAATGCAACCTTTTTTGGCAGATGTTTCGTAACATTGTACATGATTAGTGTTTCGTTTTGTCAATTACACCGACTGGGTGTCGCTTCAGAAACAAGAATTATCCCACGGGATCGTGAGATCCTTGACACATGTCACAGTTGTGCAGTCAGTTGGTGTAACCTCAAGAAATCCAAGAACTACAGAAGTGTTTGAGTTTAGGATATTTCAAGATTATTCTTTGCCACCCTCTGATTACATATAGGGCCACATGGCAATGAGAGCATTCAACATTGCATCATGATCAAAAACCACGTTTTAGGACTTGAACTTGAAGCTATACACGGAGATTAAATGGCCTACATGAGAATATTATACTCGTGTCATGAGAGTTGTTTTATGAATGACCAGGATACCACTTATCCAGAACATCTATTTATTGCATCATACATGATTGATTGTCCTGCCTGATTATTCAAATAAAGTTATAAACCAGCTAATATTTTTTTATTTCAATTTTAAAATATGTCTATTTAATTCGTAAACGTATTTATTTTGCAGGCAACTGTATCTGGGTCTCCTCAGGCTTCATTTGGACTCCTGTTTGACATCGATGGCGTCCTGACCCGTGGCAAGAAGGTTCTTCCATTCGCCACGCAAGCATTCAAGAAACTCCTTGATGCGGATGGTCGGTTTCGAGTGCCGGCTGTATTCGTCACCAATGCTGGCAACATGATGAGGCAGCAGAAGGCCGCGCAACTCAGCAGCTGGCTAGGTGTCGAGGTCTGCACAAACAAATTCACTTTATTTAAATGCTGATTCTGACTGCGCAATATTTATAGCACGACTTGATTGATCCTTTTAATATAATACTGGCTCGACAAGTAGGTCTAGTCAAACAAGATGTTGCATCGGGTTACATAATAAAAAATTCCACAATCAGAATCAATTAGATGGACAAAGAGACCACAGAGCCCTTTACAATTACATATATTATTGTATATCCTAGGACAAATATAATATTCTTGACATCACCCATTATATTGGCCCTACGTTATTTATTTGATGATTTTCGCTTTGTGCAAAGCTGCTCATTGACAGCCCCTGAGTCTTAGCCGGTAGATTGAAGCGCTTTAAGCCCTCAAAGGCGTGCACGCCTTTCAACCCAAAGGGCATGCGTTCACTCCTATGGCGTGGAAAAATTATTTTTTCAAAAATAAAACAAATGGATTTGTGTTTGCAAATTCAGATCACTGAGGAGCAGGTGGTAATGTCACACAGTCCACTTCGCATGTTCAAGGAATTTCATGACAAACACGTGGTTGTGTCTGGCCAAGGACCGAGTCTTGAGATTGCCAAAGGGTAGGCAATATTAGACCTATAATCCTACATGTGCAGAAGTGCTTCAAATTCAAAAGTGGATATTAGTCTGTTGACCAACAAGTTCCTAATATTTATTCTAAATAATAGGCTGGGGTTCACCAAGGTCACAACAATGGATGAACTTCGAAGTGCATTTCCAACGTTGGATGCCGTGGACCACAGGCGGCGCATATCGGTGGTGAGTGCTCTGATCGTTTCAGGCTCTGTATTGACTTTACTCTGTTTTGACTATTCGTACTCTGTTTTGACTATTCGTACTCTGTTTTGACTCCTTGTACTCGGCTTTGACCATATGTACTCTGTTTTGACTGTACCAGTTAAATAATTGCATTTTTTCTCCAGAAATTATATGTGCTCTTTTTTTTTCTTCAGCCATGCACATTCGAACGCTATTTTCCTCGAATTGAAGGCAAGAATTAAATGCAAAAAGTCATGAACGCTGGTGTTGACATTATCTTTAGCATTTGATTTTTTTTTTCCAGCTTTGGTTTTGTTTGGTGAGCCAGTGAGGTGGGAAACACACTTGCAACTGCTCATTGATGTTCTTATGACGAATGGTTTGCCCATCGAGGCTCCTCTCATGATACCATATCCACACATACCAATTTTGGCTTGTAATATGGACCTTCAGTGGATGGCTGAAGCATGCATGCCCAGGTTTGGACATGGCGCTTTCCTGGTCTGTCTGGAAAACCTGTACAAGGTATGTAGGCCGGACAAATTCATTTCAGTAGCTAAAACATGAGTTTTCAATTTTGTATTTATTTAATATTTTTTAAAAGAAAGTCACTGGCAAAGAATTGATCTACAAGGCATTGGTTGGCAAGCCAAGTGAAATAACTTACCACTATGCCCAGCAGAACGTAGTCAACATTGCAAAGATACTTGGAATTGAAAGGCCAATCAAACGATTATATGCCATCGGGTGAGTGTTTAAAGTGAATTACAGTATACCTCTTATGTTCTATCTTTCGCTCACTTTGATTATTGATTTTGATTTATATTTTGGAAATACTTTCTTAAGCTAATTTCGATAGATGTTTTAAATGTTCTCAGGGATAACATCAACACTGACATCTATGGTGCCAATCTATACAATCGGTTCCTTGTTCGGCGTCTTGAAATTCAAAAGAAAGCTAAAGTGAAGAACATTGCAGCGGCTGCGGTTAGTCAGCAGGGAGGCGGCAGTGGAGGTGGTGGTAGTGGTGGCACTTCTGTGGCATCAAAAGTTGATCATCCTCAAATACATCAACAACATTGGACAGCTGGAAGCACCTTGTCATCAGGCATGATGGAGTCATTCGTCGGGCGAGCTGTTGGCAACGATGATGATGTGGTTTTGGCTGAAAGCTGCGAGTCAATCCTTGTTCAGACAGGCGTCTACAACAAGGAGTTCAAGGAGATAACAGATCATTCGCCACGCGACTTTCTACCAGTTGAGGAGAAGCTCAAGGAACCTAGCTACGTCACAGAGAATGTATATAATGCCATCAAGCTGATCTTTGATCGTGAAGGTTTCGCATAACCATGGTTACCAGGTAGCAAATTAAATAAGCTTATATATATTCTTATTATTTGCTTTATTGTTTAAAAAGATTTTTAACCAATAGTAAAGAGGCATCCTCCCAAAAAGCCGCGTCCCCCAGGCTAACCCCCTCCCTCGTCAGCCCATGCCCCCAGGCTGGCCCACTGCCCTCATCGCTGACCCATAGCCCCAGGCAAGCCACACCTGCCCAGCACCATCCCCCTTCCTGGCTGGCCTCCCTGGCAAGCCCCCTCACTGACAAGCACATATACATATACAATTGTATATGGCAAAGAATGATAAATGACATAACTACATTTTGTGAAATTATTTCTGTGGAATTGATAAAATATTTTTCTTGAAAATGATCTTTCTCGACCACCATACTGCAGTTAGATTTTTAAGTGCATTTATATTTTTTTCTGGAAACGTGGCCCAGCCCTATTGTGGAAATAAATCATGGAAGCAAGTGCTAATTGGAATGCTAATATTTCCACTTCTTGGCTCAATGATAAAAGTAAATACTCTATAGTCTTATTTACCTCAAGATGCTCTGCGTTCATCTTTGGCACACAAAAGTGCGTGCTCGCTCGCTTGTACTTTTGACTTTTGGTCGAAAGGAAAAAAAAATTGTTATTCTCGATGAATCAAATGTTTGATGTCATTAACATTTCTTATCTATTTATTGTGAATAACCGCCCACTCAGTGCAGCATATCCAAAATCATTCTGGTTCAGCTCACTGGTACACATGTGTTGTATGTGACGTTCAGCGCAGAGAATATAAAAATTCATTTTGGTAAGGTGCCAAATTATTGCTAGCCCTTTCGCGCGTGTCCTTGTGGCAACCCTCTTTTTGGAATTTCTTGGCAAATATGGAAAAAACAACGTGTTAATTTTAATTTATTTAAAAAAAATTGTTTTTTTGTTAAAATTATTTAAGCCTTTTAAGAGATGGAGCTACATCTGTATTTATGTAGGCCTACAGTGAGTGTCGTGCGTAGTTGAAACTACTACTAGGCCTACTTCCTTCCGGTTAGAATAGTTGATTGCAGTTAAATATTATACTAGCATAGTAAGCTGGTACAGTGGGCAATTTGAATTTACATAAAATTAGCTTTTTTGCGAAGAAAATATTTGTTTTCAAATTCTCATCCTGAGCCATCTTAATGAGGTTAAACACCGGTACTTAACTACAGCTAACAATTCTAGTCAGCAGGAGGTAAATCTGGTTTAACTTAAGCTGCCTACGAAAATCCTAGCTACTCTGAAATGCGATCGATTCCACTATATCCAATGGGCTTTCTCACTTCAGGTTTCACAATGTTGTCTTAACCTTAAGAACTCTGCAACTAAAATATTTGTTGCCATTTGTCGCCTTTTCCCTTTCAAGAAAGCTTTGAATTCTTGCCCAGTAATATTCTCTCAAATAATTTTGTTGTTGATGTTGTTCAGCTTGACCGTGTTAAAACTGCATCTCTTTCGCTTATTAAATTGCTTTTAAAGTGTGAGGTTTTTTGGTGTTAGAAAATGTGATTGTGAAGATAAGACCGTTACTCGTAAAAAAAATTACTTCTTTGTAAAGAGCAAAAGAGTTCATTGTGAAAACGTGATGCTGGTTCGTCACTTTTACGTAGACCTAATCATTTAAAAAAAGCACGTATATACTGTTATCCCGAATAATAATGGCAATCAAAATGCCTGCAGTAAATACTTTTAAAAAGCTTTGTGTGAAACTTGCAATTCATTTTTATAACGCTCTTAGTATTTTTTATTGATTTAAATTTTTTCTACAGACTAAAAATCAACTCTCCTAATTGTCAACAACCACTAGAATTAACTCGGCGAAGAGCATTTATTAAGAATAGGCCTACTATTTACATACACAGGTCTACATAGGTGAATATATCTGACATATTGGCAAAACATCTTGAAGAAATTATCTTAACAAGTTTTAATCAATTGTAAATATTTTTAATTGTCATTTCGCAGCTGTAGTTTGCACGTCGCTGCCACTTTGCGGCGGCTCGGTGTTTTTGTTCGCAGCTGCCAGAGAGTCGTCCGAGACGCTAGACGCTGATCGCTCTCGAATGGCCAGCTCAGCCTCGAGCTCTTTGTCCAGCTCGTCCTGAATGTCGTCCGGAATCGGATCCGGTTGCGGATACAAGTTCGGATACTGAGTCATGCACTCTTGCATCGTGTGAAACTGACCGAAGCAGTCGCTGCCTTTCGGCGTCGCCGTGCTGTACTGGAAGCACGAGAAGGCGTCACGAAACTCGACTCCGCAAGGACCGGTAGCCATTCCACCGAGACAGGGGCAGTTCCAGTTGATCTTCCCATCAGGCAACAGGATACCTGCAAGAATTAAGGTATTTAATTATACCTATTGACGATTATGCATTGCGTTCGCTTTATAGTTACAATATTCATAGAGCTATAGTACTATCCAACGTTTGAATTTAAAAATGTTCGCTCCAAGTTACAACGAATTTCATATGGTTTGATTGATTAACACTGTAAGCCCATAGGCTTACAGTGTCACGATCCGATCTGCAGATCGGATCGTGTACATTCATGTTGTGCTAAAACAATTTTAGACGATTTGATCGTGTGTCCATATAGTTTCACACCATCATGTGAGCTTTAAAGGTCGAAATTCACGTGTAACTGGGCCTACAAGCATTTAAATTGACCCTTGACCTGGTTGTTCCTCGTCATCCGGCAGAACAACGTTGCTCGTCTTTGCATGGTCTTCCTCAGAGATGAATATTATTTTGTCCTTGCCTGCAACTCGTTTGGAATGGTAGGCATGAAATAAAATGAATAAATTAAATTAAAGTTTTGAACCACAACCTCTCGCACGACCACGTGGTTGGCCCATGCAGAGAGGTCGACACAGTTCACACGAATTTCGCACAGACCTTCTTTCTTGCAATACGACATGGAGGGTGCCTAGATGCGGTGAACAACGTAGAGTGGGTCTGGAAGGGGGGAATACCAAATGCCACTTGGCAGTAAAATTAAATCAAATTTGGGTGAAATTCCGCTAGAAATCAAGGTACGTAGAAATAAATGAATAAAATAAGGAAGAAACCGGCGTTTATTTTTTATGCGATAAACATCGATGACGCGGGGCGTCATCGATGAGTTTTTGGCGCAAATTAAAGAAAGACTCCGGATGAAGCGCCTTTGTTCCATTTAATTTATTTTTGGCTCTACTGCTAGTCTGCTACTGCACGACGACGTTCTTTTGTCCACCTTGTGCCACATGTACACGTTTGTAAATAATTCGCGGCAAGTTTTGTTTATCTAGGGTACGGATCAAATTGTTGCGCGAGCAAACAATTTGCGCAATATTTCACATGAAACGCAAAGGCAAGTCTTATTTGAACAAAACCGCAATATGTTTAATGTAGGCTGGCGCTAGGCCTACTCATAGGCCTACCGTACGCCTACCGTACGCCTATGCGGTACCGGTAGGCCTATAATTCTACGTCACAAACATCAAATCAAGTCTGCTGTCACGATGGCCTAGGGCCGGAACCTTGGCCATTGTGGTCTAGACGTGATTTGATATTTGTGACGTCCTGACACGCGAACGATAGGCCTACTGTCAAGGGTTGTTTACGATGGCGTGCTTATGTGTTCGTTTGAACGTATAAATTCTCTCCTCTGTCGTGTACCTACGTGTACCGGTAGTTGAAGTTTAAATCAATCAATCATTCAAGCCTTTTGTTATTTGAACGTTTGGCCACGCACTCAAAGTTCACCGGTTTCATCTTCTTGCGACAGGTGGGGAGGATTTTACGCGCAAACAAAACACATAAGCGCGCCATCGAAAACAACCTAGCTTTAGCCTACATTTAGGCTTGCAAGGACCTCGCATATTGTGCGCCCATTTTAACCCAACTGTTTTTAAGTAATCGGCTAAATTAACAGCCGGACGCGCAAATGAAAAATTGAAAAGGGGACTCGCTCGTACTGAGTCGTACATGCACCTGGTTTGATTTTTTGTAAAGTATAATAGTATATAACTTGAAGCAGAATACACTGTAGGCCTAGGCCTAATAACCGGTATTTCAAGTACATTTATTTTAAAAAAAATCGGTTTTTGACCTGTCGTCCTTGGTATTTGATGTAAGTTCAACTCGAGATTTTTAACTCGCCTATAGGCTCAGACTTAGCGGCTTAGCACTTTAGCGCTTAACTATGCAGAAGGCGCTCAGCCTAATTATTTATAACGTTATAGGCCACTGAGTGGCCGGTATTAAATAAGATTATTTAATACCGGTAGGCCTACTACTGAGTGGCCTATGACGTTAGAAATAATAAGTTTTCGTGTTTGTAAGCTAGACTATGGGCTAAATAGTTTCATATATTCTGCCTGACCACCTGTTTGCATACATCATCTGTTTGCTCACAAATATTTAGGCCTAAATACGGTATTCAACTGTAGGCTGTCACGGTAAAGACGTCAGATAGCATGCATAGATGAACGTGAACGTTTTGATATCACGTACGCCTAGAGCTTTAGTTACAGATTTTACTCTTTTAAAATAGTGTGATTGTCGCGATGAAACTGAATGTAAACGTGATCAAATTGTTTCAAAGCGACAAAAAGCACGAAACTACGAGTTATGCCAAGTTGTGTGAAAATGCCGGTGATAATATCGGTACGCTGAGTGAAACTGCGAGTGATGATAGTTTTAGGAACGCTGCGAGTGATAATACGTCGAGTGAAACTGCGAGGGACAATAGTTTTAGTGACACTGCGAGTGATAATACGTTGAGTCGTAACTTGAGTGATGTTGATCACAATGATCAGGTCAACAAATTTGAAGAACGATGTCCTGATGACGTTGAGCTGGATTCTAGAAAAGTGTGCGGGTTAATCAGTAAGCCTTGAAAGCTATGGGCATTTATATGGTTATATCATTTATTTCAACTATTCACCGAAGATAGGATTGCTGTTTCTTACTGCTCTCTACGCTCTCTATTTCTATTTTCTTAGAATATCTTCACCTGTTGAAATGGCTGAGTCTGGCCACGTTGACCTTTCAGAACGCCATCCTCAGTCTGGGCATGCGTTACGCGCGCACTCAACCGGGCGAACTGTTCCTCTCGTCGACGGCCGTGGTTCTCTCGGAAGTGGTCAAACTGTTCGCCTGTGTTCTCATCCTAGTCGTGCAGGAACGGAGTGTCGTGCTCAGCGCGCGCCTTCTATATCAGCAGATCTTCATGCAGCCCGTAGACACACTGAAGGTACGTTCAGCAATTTATTTGGAATTTCTAGTCGTGAATACGCTTGACTCAATTATGATTTCATTCTTACAGGTATGCGTGCCGTCACTCATCTACACGCTTCAGAACAACTTGATTTTCGTAGCTGCGTCAAACTTGGATGCTGCCACTTATCAGGTAGGTCCAATCCAAAACCTCTAAATATTTTGGATGGAGTTTAAATTTGTTTCCATTTCGCATTTTTCGTTCGCAGGTTACTTATCAGCTAAAGATCTTGACAACGGCCATGTTGTCCGTTATCATGTTGAAGAAGACGCTGCGATTTCTTCACTGGATGGCTCTGCTCGTGCTACTCGCGGGAGTCTGTCTCGTCCAACTGGCGCAGTCGAAGGAGACGTCGGGCAACACAGGCGGACACGAACAGAATCACACGCTCGGACTGCTGGCCGTCATCGCGTCCTGTTGCATGTCCGGATTCGCCGGCGTCTACTTTGAGAAGATCCTCAAGGGCAGCGACGTTTCCGTATGGGTGCGCAACATCCAGCTGAGCCTGTTGAGCATACCATTTGCGCTGTGCACTACGTTCGCGTCGGGCGACGGAGCGAAGGTGCGCGACCAAGGATTCTTCTTCGGCTACAACGGCATGGTCTGGTTCGTCGTGCTCATGTACGCTCTAGGAGGAATACTGGTGGCCGTCGTAGTCAAGTATGCGGATAACATTCTCAAGGGATTCGCCACGTCCATGGCCATCGTGGTCGCTTGCGTCGCGTCCATATACATGTTCCAATTTCAGGTAAGTTTGAAGATTTTGGTTCCTTCATATGCCTATTCTTCTTTCAAGAATTAATTTCATTTAGGAAAGTCGCTCAGGAGGGTAATTGAAAAATATTTTCTGTGAACTGAAAGCTGATAAATAAGATTGACAGATTGGCAAACATTTTTATTTAAAATTACCTTCATGGGCTACCATTGCATACCGCTGCTTAATTTCTTCATTACAATTAACTTCTCTACTCCACAAGCAACTAACAAATTAGTTGTCTTTTGACGAGCTTTGTTGTCGAAATTATTAAATTGTCTCGTAATTCAAGGTAACCTACCAGTTCTCCATGGGCGCAAGTCTGGTCATTGCATCGGTACTGCTTTATGGGCAACAGGAAGCGTCCGTCAGCCCTAAACCAGTCACACAGACGTCGCTCAAAGGACCCCTAGATATACCGATGAAGCTTTGACGTTAAGATCATCGTCTTTGTGCCTTTATTTTTCTTTTTTCAAATTTTTTTTTGAATCAAGGAAAAACTATTTTGCCGTTACAGTTTTAATTAGGATGCACAATGCTAAATGTTTTTTTCTCAATACTTAGGCGACAGTAACGGAGCGCTGTACTTAACGAGTTCTCTCGAGTTCAGTCAAATCTGGACAAATGATTCGATAACCTCAGTCTATCTCACTAGCCAGTTGCAATAATTAATTACCTTTGAAAAAGGCTTCTTACTGCCCGGTCTACTCGTACATAAGGCCTATCTAATAAAATAGTTACCGGTGCATTTTTCTATCAAAGACCACCCTGACTTTGTTATGGTATTTTTGTTTTGAGGGAACTCTTTAAACGAATGTTTGGAAAGGAGGATTCAAAAATTAGGCAATCATGGTTGTAAAAGATCGTTATTTTTGGTTTCAGTGTAAACAATTTCGCACATTTATATATTTTAAAATGTGTTAAGATTATGAACAAAAAGAAACTTAATCGCTTTATATCGCTCAATCATTCCTGGAAATAATTATTAGGCTATTAGGGTGATTTAGTTTTATGAAGGCATGGTGTTTTTATCTTGAAATTTGCATAATACAGACCGTTTATGCATTTCATTAAGTACCGGTATTTAAAATGGTTTTTATTAACAATGACAACTTAATGTTTATACATTGACACTTAAGTTTAATTTTAATTCTTCTCGCTAAGCATTGATCACCCTGTAATCCTGTCTTAGGCTAACCTGGCTTTCAGACTTACCTACGTTCGTTACTTTCGTTCTTTATGTATGGTTGTGGTCGGGGGTATTTCAGAATCATGATATTTTTGATTTTTTAATTGTACCATTTATTTTACCCTGAGGGAGCGCATATTTCGATCAAACGACTGGGCATTTCTGATGTCATGAAGACATGCAGGCTTATCTAAAGCTAAATTAAGTTAGTTTAATGTTTAATTAAAAAAGAAAAATATACAAAATATCGTGTCATCTTGACTTCCTAAGTACTCTTTTATACTTTCGAATGTTTTAATCCTTATCACTTGGGAGCGAAACGATATGCCTGAATAAGGCATGAAGAAGACACGGGATCTTTTTAAGACTCTTGTTGTGAATGACAAAATAGGTCAATAAGGTCATGGCAGGTACCATGGCCT
>JAQIYI010001620.1:0-11396 GCA_034700265.1 Polyzonium germanicum
TTAATTAATAATTAATTATTTAACTTTATTTAAAAGCTGTTTATGAAATTTCTTGCGCAAAAGCTAAAACTAGAACCCTATGGGTAAAATGAACCATGCGGCATAAAATAGCCAGTTTTTTGTCTCTGCTTGTGTACATTAAGACCAAAATCACAAGTACAAATCTTAGACCTGTCTCAAGTTAAGACAGCATTAGCAACCTCCGGTTATGTAGGGCGTTTACGATCAAACTTGGTTTTGATCTGCAGTTCTGCACGCGCGTCATTTCGATCGGATTACGCTCTCACGAATTTTGACCGTAATCTCCCTTCATAATAGGAGGCTGCTAAACTAAGCCTTGACTCGAGACAGGTTTGAGATTTGCGCTAGTGATTCCGGCCTAAATCTTTCTTATATTGAAATACTTTATGCATTTTATATCATTTATTAAGTACAATTAATTTATTATAACTATATTATTATCTTTGCTTTTGCATGTACAAATGCGTGTTTTAGCTCGCATTGCGAACGCGCCAGTTGGCTGGATTCGGAGAGTCCCATTTATCTAGCTCTGCGTCTGAGTCGGCCCGACTATGTGTTCAGTAGACCTTTAATGTGAAGTGCAGGCCTACTTTAAAGCATTATACGCCGAGATTAAAGGCTCCAAGGCTCATTTCACATTCAATTAATCTAAAGGATACGCCACTGTTTATCTAGGCACGGCTTTAATCCGCAAGGTTCTCCTCCTATTCCTCGATCCTGAGGCTAAAGTAGGCTATTACACCGGGCCCGCGTTACGATAGGCCTACTTTACGCGCTCTCAAATTGGTCTAGGGCCCTTGCCATCCATAAATATTAAGACATAATCTCGTCGTTGTCGCGAGCAGAGCCCGCCGCTAGCCCAGCCTTGTTTGCACTATGACAAATTTCTCTTCTTTTCAGGCCCCCTCCCCCTGCTTTCTACTCCATTGTAGCTCGGGCTTAGGCCTACCTTTATCATCGATCGCGGGCCAATAATAAATTAGGCCTATACCCCCCTACAAATGTTTGCATATTTATTCATCGATTCTATTATGCGGTTGTGTGTGTGTGTTTGTCGTCGTGTTATTTAAATCATGATGTCATCATGGTTGGCGATCGATCTGAGGCCTAAGCCAATGAATAAATTGAACCCAAGCCTAATTAATAGGCCTATATTGAGACTTAATATGAAATAGGCCTAGTTCCGTTTGTGAAAATCTTGAAAGGCTGATCTCATATAGGCATAAATTCACAATTTCGATCTAATCGCGGTTAACTTAGTAGGTTTCCCCCCAATGTCACATTTTTCCTGCGAATTGTTCCATGCAAACAAACTCATCATGGGCTTCTAAGGCTGGAAGAGCTGTCTCGACTTGAAAAAATTCTCCAAGACAGGCTGAGAATGCCGTCATTTTTTCGATTCACAGAGAATTCTGAAATGACGTCATCAGAGTCTTTCTTGGGATTTGTTTAAAGTCGAGACAACTCTAAAAGACATTAGTGATTCCAGCCTAATCGGCGCGTTCATAGATCATAATAAAAGCTAAAACTAAAATTCGATGAGCTAAAATGCGCCTAAGTAAAATCTTAGCCTGGCTGGTTTTATTTAACGCTCATTCACAGTAAAACCTACGATTGTAAGATACAAATAAAAATCAAGCTAATTGATTCAAATTGTAAAAATTGATCGAAAAAATGTTCGACAAAAATGTTTAAAATTTATTAAGAAAAAAGTACGCATTGTGGATTTATCTTTGGTTTTCAGATTTATCAACACAAAAAATATTTCCATTCAGGAAATATGATCTTAAAAAAACAAAAATCAAAGGACTCGTCCCCTTTAATTATAGGTCAACTGCTTAATTTTGATAATAAGTCTGACGTCACGTACAATGAATTTTCGCTTGTAACGCCGTCGGCCATTTGGGAATTGGCCAGAATTTTCTCAAGTTACCCGGCTATTACACGTAACTTCTACTAGGCTGATTAATGATTATGGTAATTGAGCGCGTGTAATGAAAAAAATGATTAAAACTGATGCTACAAACAAAAAAATCGACTAGAAAAGGACGAAAAAAAAACGACAAAAAAAAACAACAGACGAGGGGAAAACGATCTAATGGAAAAACCCCTCAAAATCCTCAAATTCCAATTATGAGCTTAGTAATTAATAATTGAGTAAATTCATAAGATTCAGTAGATCTACAAATTTCAAAAAAAGAATCATTGCTATTATTTTTAATATTTTTTTTTTACTAAACTTACAGTAATTAAAGTTGTAACCTGCACGGTAAATCCACACACTGTGAGTCTGCCACTAAACCTACGAATGCTTAAATAAATCATATTTAAATTTATACAAGCTCATAAAATGGTTGTAGTTTAACCTAACATTATTAATTTTATATGATTTATTCAAGCATTTTTTTTGGTTGCTTCTACATGTACAGTATGTTTACGAGTATTTGAAATGAAACATATCATCATCATCGTCGTCTAGATACTCACTTATTCATGGGAAGGAAAATTTTCAACGTTTATTCGCTCGTAATATGATTTATAATTTAATTAGGCTAAACTTACTGCATGCCTAGTTATTTAGCGAAAGCTGCGCGCATAAAAGAAATATACAATCTGTAGTTGGATGAACCCATAGTTGGTAACACGCAGATTGCCTTTGTAAAGGGGAAACGACAATTATTTTGACTTTTTTAGCATTAGGTTTTTCAAGATAATATTTTTTTGTAATTTTTGATTTATTTTTCAGCAATATTTTTTAGCATTTATTAGAAATAGTCTCGGGTACCCTCACTTCCGGTAAACGATATGTGATTCTTCATGGAGATGCGTCGCGTGACACTCTCTGACACTCACGCGACGCACGGCCTGCGTCTTCGATCGTAGATCTTAAAGGAATACAACCGGGCCTTAATTTGGCTACTCGAGATTCAAAATGGCGCCTCCCATGAAAGGAGTTGATTGCTCATTGACTGAGGACAATGCACGAAGTTTTAATTATTATTAGAAGAAAAAAAAACTGGAGTTTCACTTCAATCGACTGAAAGACTTGCTTTGTTTTGAAAATCGGTGTCCCCCTTTAAAACACATTGCTGAAATAAATAAGTTCATATTTTATGTGTGGTTTTTTTTTTTTGGAGAAGACGAAATTACGTCATTAAAGTTACATTTTCGCCGTAGCCGCGAGATTGAATATTTTGCCTACATATGTACGTGATGGCGCATTCGCAAGGCATGCGATTTCGCTCGCGCAAAATTTCTCGCTGCCATGCGAATACGCCGTGAATGATCGGATCGACGCCCAAACATTTGCATCTCTCCTAATAGGCACACACGTAGAAACTAATTAAATTGAAGGTCGCGAATTATTTCTGCCCCTACAACATCAATAAGGAAATAGCACTGGAACCATTCACTACTAGAAGTCATAAATCGATTGTATGAAAAATTATTAGAATTTTCATCCTTGTTCTCATTAAAAGCAAAAAAAAAAAATGAAAGTGTAGAATTTCCTGATAAAAAAGAAAGAAAGAAAGAAACCTAACAAACAATGGAAGATAAAGATTCCTAAGCGAAGAAAAAGAAAAATATATATAGGGAACCGCTGTGGGGAACCCATACTAGTGAGAGATAGAGGACCCCGTGAGGAATATGGGAACAGCGAACATCGAGAGTGAAACTGGATTCAATGGAGTGGGCCTAGAAAAGCAAAAAAGAGCAGAACAAAAAATCGATTTTCAATATTCTATCTTGTCTCGAGAGAACCGGAAGCCACCACAGTCACAGTAGGTCTACTTATGGCTTGCTTCCTAGCAAAGTCTGGTTTTATTTTTATGCTGTTGCCGTAGTGCACACACATACTGTACAATTGTGTACATGCAGACAGACATACACATGGAAAAACGAGTGAAGGAATTTGCTTCTTTTTGACTTTTTCAAAATGAAGTCGAATGGTGTTTGAGGACCCCTATATGCCTGATTTAGTTTTTTTTTTTCATATTTGGAACCTTAAAGGGGAAGCGACAAGAAGTTTGACTTTTTTTAGTTTTAGGTTTTTAAAGTCACTTAATTTTTGTAAAAAATATATTTTTTAATTTTAGATCTTATTTTGCAATAAAATGCTCATTTTTAGCATTTAATTGAAATAAAATAAGCTACAATGACTTCCTATTTGGTATTTTCTTGAGCTTTATTTTACATGTACAATGTATATCAAATGTACTATTTTTTATTATTTTAAATTATCTTGAATAGACGGGAACATCCATCGTTATATTGCCGTGCGTCCTTTAATTGTTAAGAGTGCAATTGAACTCTAGAAAACTCAAATGCACCGGACGTCGTCTAACAACAAGCAGGAAACGCTGAATAACGAACTTTCATTTTACAAAATTCAAAGCCCATTTACGCGAAATTACACAAGATTAACATGAAGAAAGAAAGCAAATAATACAAAAATCTGCTTAAGCGGCTTAAAGATTTAAGAAATGCTGAAGTAGTTCTAAAGTATGTGAGCATTGGTGCGCAACTTTCTTAAAACTGCTTAACATGCATTCGTGAAATTAAGTCTTGTCACAAAACTGCGAAACAATTGGTTAGATGGAGTTTTAAATTCTCCGATTATGCAAATCACACGGCTGAGGGGCTGCACGAAAAACAAAACAAAATGGCGGCCTCTGTTGGAAATTCTTATAATCTTAGCGCGTACTTTATAATGTGCATGTAGACACAGATGTAAATGCAAAATATAATTGTTCAGGAGGATAAGTATAATAAAAAAAATATATTTCGTTTCAGAAATTCGGAAATAATGGAAACGCAGATTTAACTCAAAGAGAAACAGCAGCAGCAAATTACTCGAATAAAGCAATTCAATAGAGTAAACATCATCAACACTTACTTTTGATTGGCCCAATTTTCTCCCGATTTGAACCGTCGACGCACTCATCGTTGCGCAACTCATTAGCCTATTGAGAGAAGAAGAGAAATAAAATATAATTTAATTACACCACGTTAATTTGAATTTGTAACGAGATCTTCACGTAAAATGCAAATACAACCGGCGCTGAGGGGGGAATCTATGGAGTGCCTGTTTGTACCGGCTAATGTGTTTACAGTCTCATATACATTTGGCTCACACTGACCACAATCACGAAATAAAACATTTCCGCGATTGTAAATACACTTCCGAGCATCGTAAACCTATCGTTAAAAAGGACCAATCTGGATTAACCTATGTATATTATTTCTATTAAGATTTCTATTGTAATAAAAAGGGATTGTATTTGTATGTATTAAAAATGGCTAAATATGCATGAAAATACCGTATGCACAAATAAATCTCTAAATATGCACCAAAATATGCATAAATAAATTTCTAAATATGCACCAAAATAGGCAGAATAGTCTAAAAAATATGATTAAAAATGTTTAAATGAAGCGGAATAATTGCAAACAACGAGCATTTAATGATTTTTATTATTGCCAATGTTAGTATATTTATTATTATTAATTTATTAATTAATTTGTACTTTTTGTTATTCATTTTATTAATTTTGTTAATATTAAGTTTATTAAATTAGAATAATATACAGATGTAATCACGTTTGTAGATTAAATACTTTTAAAGCGGTAATTTAAAATAAATTAATTGCACCATTTAGTTAGAAACTTTAGACGTCATTGTTCTACAGTAGATTGTTTGAGCCTTTGCGTTTTTAATTTCTTTTCGCACGCATATAAACAAAAATCGACAAATCTAAAGAAGAAACAAATCCTAAATCAATCGTAAATATAACAAAGCAACAGAGAAAAAATATGACAGTATTAATTTAAACTATAAGTGTACAGTGTGCACGTAGAGTAAATAAACTATCCCATAAGCCTACTGTATTTGTAACGGTAACTTAAAGTGTAAACAAAGCCGATTTAAAATGGGTTCCCCTTTATATTAGGCAATCACTGCAAACTTGAAAGCTCAACGTAAACTCATTAAGCAAACGACACTTACCCCTCTGCCACCCACCCTTTTCACTCGCCCCTCCGCCAACCAAAGGCGACACTCTTTTGTAGAAGCTTCCAAGCGGAAAATTGATAATCAGGAAAACAACGATGATCAATCGTAAAACTTCAACAACAAACACCTTCCCCTGAGTTCTCCTTGGTGCTGACACTTGCGAGTTAAAAGGGAGAGTACAGTTACAATAATATTTAAAAATAAAAACCGGGGCTTGGTTTACACCCTATATTCAAAATGGCGCCACACGTGAGAGAAGTTGGAAGCGTGTTGATTCAACGAAGAACATGTAAAGAACGAGATAAAATAAAAACATTATCGTGGAATATCGAAAATTAGGTGCTGCTTCATCGTACGAGGAGTGAGTTTTTGTTTTGAAAGTCGGCGTCGCTTCCCCTTTAATAAAATATTTCTTTTACAAAAATTAAAACTTGGTGCATTTTCCATTTTAATTTTTTTACACAACTTTGGATACCGTACCGGTAATGTTAATACAAATATATTTCCAACGATCAGGAGGCCAATCTTATCGGTAACATAAATAAGCCAGTAGGATAAGTGCGTCATCATGACGTGATGGTTATTGAGTCAATGCCTCAATGTCAATAGTCACTGAGCAGCGACGTCGGCTCTGCGCGCGCGCTATATACATGTACAAGTGTATATATATTTAAAAAAATATATAGGCCTATTTAAAATAGTACGCCATTCAGAAAATATAATCTTGTAAAAAATCAAAAATCTATCGGAACTCCACTTTAAGAAATGACGTCAAACAAAAATCCTTTTTAGCCAAGATGGTAGTTTCGATCACTATGTTGTAGTCAATTATCACACAGAGGGAGATGGACGAACTGAAGATGGAGAGGCGGATCGAAAGGGGTGTTTATCCTCGACCACCCCCATCCACATCCACTTTTCTAGCGCCCCTTAAATGCCAATGGTGATGAAAGAAACACTTCTCTCGCTGCTGATATCGTCGTGCGCGCGCGCGAGAACTAAGAGCATAAATTGAGGTACAACACAAATTTAATCATGGTAATAGACTGGCGACACCATTATGTATCTTGCAACTACCCAGAAACAAAATAGAAAAACTGCCGTACAAGTTGTATCCTCACTTTATTAGGTTACGCAGGCTGCGAAACAAGGCATCGAACCGATTACATTGGGGCGCTTAAAGACCCGACTGTGTTATTCAAGCAAGAAGACTGTTCCTGTTTACAGGATCTCTCGGCGCCATCTCAAAGATCCCGCCTTTCATTTGGCTTAAATGAAATATGACATGATAAAAGCACTGAATTATAGGGCGCTTAAGGTAACCATAAAGCATTAAAAGCATAAAAAGCATATTCACGCATGTAAAAGCAACCGACGGCATAAAAGCACCAAAAGGATAATTTCCTTTGAAAAGCACAATCGAGAGAATATTTTAGCCGATTCAAAAACTATTTTAATGTAGTTTTTAAAAATAAATACTTGACAAATATTTAAAAAAAATAATTAAAAAAATAACCGAAATTTGTAAAGAGGAAAGCGACTAATTGAACTGAAAACAGTTTTCGGTTTCAGTACGTCTTGAGATAAGAATATCTTCGGCTTCTGAGCAAACATTCAGGTTAATGACGTTACTCACACGTGACGTCTATCAGCCAATGAGAAGTGACTATTCAGAATATCGCGGTAATATAGCGAGGAAATACCGATGACCCCGAAGTGAACCGATGTTGAACCTATTTAATTTATTTCGTCCGCAAACCGACGAACGGTGGAAACTGAGGCCGAAAACTATAAACTGGAGATGAATTTTTTAAAGCCGAATTTGGTTTCGGTCTCACTCGCCTTTATAAATCGCCCAAGTTGTGATATATACATGTACATTTATATAGGCTACCGGTATCTAAATAAACATTTACCGGTGGTCATATAAGTCAAATTTTATACGTGAAGTGTGTACAATTTTGGATTTTACACTCGTGTAAAAAATGAATTCAATTAGGCCTAATGACGTGTTCTCTTGGAGTTTGCAGAACTTTAAACTGCTTGGATGTAAAACCCTGGGCCTACATCCTTGTCTCGCTATTGGTAGGCTCATAGGCCTAAATTTCAATGCAGCTACAGTAGTTGGTTAACGATTATTCGTTGACTTACTTTCGACTGAAGGTCAGGGTTTCGTTGATCCTGGCGTTTAAGGTCATTAACGTTCAAAGGAAGACGACGACGACAGCCAATGAAACTCTGCCTTTGGGTTGCACACAAAGTTGCACACAATTAAGGTGTGCACTATAACACATATTTGGAAATAACGTGTGAAGGATCCTTCCCGGAATCGTGGGCAGGATACGAAATCGGCCCACTGCAAAACTACCTCGACATAAGCAAGTGCGAATTCCACCAGATTAGAAAGCAAGCTTTCGCCGGACTGACCAATCTGGCCAGCTTGTACGTTTACTGCAACTACACTGGATCCGGCCAACTGACGATCGAAAGCGGCACTTTCAGCCAATTGCCAGACCTCAAGAAAATCGAAATTTCGACACGGAGGCTTCAGGTCCATCACGCCTGGAATCTTCTGCGAAACGCCCAAACGTCGTCTACTTTCGAACTAGCATCGCTGAATGTACTGTCCTTGGCAAACAATTCCATCAGAATGATCCGCAACGATACTATTCTGTGCAGACTGACGGGCATGTCTGATCTGGACATCTCGCACAACAAACTGGAAGTTATCGAACCGAATGCCTTCGCGGGTCTCGCCGATCTTTGGTTTCTCAGGTTGGCTGGCAATCGTCTCACGCGACTTTCTTCATCTACTTTCGCCGGACTGTCCAATTTATGGCTCTTGGATCTGTCCAACAATCTACTCGACGAAATCAATCGCCCCGGCACTTCCCACCAACTGGACCTATTCGTCCATATATATTTGTAGTAGGCCTATCATTCTAAAATCAAAATGGGCATTTTAAACTAGAGATTAATTCAATTGAACAGCCTTAACAATAAGTCAAAGATTTCAATTAATTATTGATTATAAACTCATCAAAATGAAATACGCGTACTCAGTCTCGTTGATCTTGGCGTTCAACGTCATTAACGTTCAAAAGACAACACAAAGAACGACGAGAACCAATGATACTCTGCCTTTGGGTTGTAATTACACACCTGACGAGGAATACGAAAAGGAAAGTTGGAAAATAGAGTGCGAAGGATCCTTCCCGGAATCGTGGGCAGGACACGAAATCGGCCCGCTGCACAACACCCTCGAAATAAGCAAGTGCGAATTCCAGCAGATTCGAAAGCAAGCTTTCGCCGGACTAACCAGCCTGGAAGACTTGTACTTTTCATGCAACTACACTGGATCCGGGCAACTGACAATCGAAAGTGGCACTTTCAGCCAATTGCCCGATCTCAAGTATATCACAATTCGACACGGAGGATTCAGGTCCATCACGCCTGGAATCTTCTGCGAAACGCCCAATCTTTGGTACCTCGACCTAGGCAACAACGGCATCGTCGATTTGGCCGACATAGGATTGACGCGCCAAGACGGCAATTGCCACGTCTCGCTTGAAGATGAGCCACCGTCGGAGTCGATGACGACGTCGTCTACTTGCGAACTAGCATTGCTGGACTGGTTGTCCTTGGAAAACAATTCCATCAGGATGATCCGCAACGATACTATTCTGTGCAGACTTACGGGCATCATGGGTCTGGACATTTCGCACAACAAACTGGAAGTTATCGAACCGAATGCCTTCGCGGGTCTCGCCGAACTTCAGTACCTCCGGTTGGATGGCAATCGTCTCACGCGACTTTCTTCATCTACTTTCGCCGGGCTTTCCAAATTATATGGCTTGCATCTGTCCAACAACCTACTCGAGGAAATCAATCGCCCCGGCACTTCCCACCAACTGGACGTCATGAGCGATAATCCATTGTCCGACTTTGATGGCACGCCATTCCAGAACCTCAGCAATGTCGTTCATCTCATTCTGAACGGAAATCGAATAACTCACTTGTCGTCAACGTCGTTTGATGGAATGACCCGCCTAAGACGTCTGGAACTAAACGACAATCGTATTGGTCTCGTGGACGACGATACGTTCGGCTCAACTTCTTCCACGTTGGAGGAGCTGTGGTTGAACTGCAACAATTTGACGAATGTCCGGTTCCTCAGGCATCAGGATGCATGCAGTCGCTTGCAAAGACTCCACTTGTCGAACAATTTCATTCAGGTGAGATAAAAGATGGTAATTTGATTGGATATTTGAGGAATGGATATTTGAGAAATATCAACAATTTTATTTTTAAAGGGTCCGGCTAAAAGAAATATTCCAAACTCACCATATTTCAGAAAAGTTTACTTAGGGTATTACTGGTCCTATTTCATTCAAATAAATGTTAATAGGCCTAATTAAAAACAAAAAACCAGACGCAGTCTAAAGTTAAATAAAAGTGTGTTAAAAGTGTGTAATAACAATAAAAACGTCGAATACAAGTGAAATACCCCATTAAAGGCCGGGTGTGGAGCCCCGTTACAAAATTTCTATTCTTACTGAAGGTGTTGAACAATGACCTGAGCAACTGCCACAGACTTTTAGAATTGCAGTTGGATGGCAACGTGATTGAATCGTTAGTTGCGGAAGGATTCGCGAACCTCGGTAAACTAAGAGTGTTGGACCTATCTAGGAACAAAATATTCGCCATCAGCTCCGATGCCTTCAATAGCCTCGTCAGTCTGGAGCAGCTAGAGTTGGACGACAACAATCTCAGTTCGCTGTGGACACTTCCGCATAACAGAAGCCAGTTTTCAAGAGTGAGAAACCTTAATCTGAGCCGCAACTACATTCAGCAGGTGCGAATAGATGGATTCAAAAAATTGCGCCAAGTTGATCTGTCTTTCAACAACGTAAGCAACTTACATAAACAGAACTTAGATTTGCCAGACTCCATCGAAGAATTCTCGCTCAACGACAACCGGATCTACAGCGTTCATCCGCAGACCTTCAGTCGAATGCCACGACTTATTAAAATCCAATTGCACAACAACAATTTGACCAGTCTTCAGAAACTGACATTAACTAGTCAAATGCACGGATTGGCACAATTGACTTTACGAGGAAACCCTTGGCGCTGTGACTGCACTTTGAAGTGGTTGGCAGGGATCATTTTTTCATCCAATGTCGGACGCGAGATGGTGATTTTAGACGACGACCAACTAACATGCAGACGAGAGTTTCAAAGAAGGACAATGAATAATGAATCCAAGTCCGAAATGAGGATCATGGATGCCGCGGATGACGAGGAAGCATTCCTTTGCCAGTTTCAATGCAACGCGTCAACTGTCATAGGGCTCGATGTC
>JAQIYI010001621.1:0-11392 GCA_034700265.1 Polyzonium germanicum
GAACTGCGATGTGGCTTATATGCATCCGTATGGATGGGAAAAGCCATTAGTGTTAAGAAAAGAAGAAGAAGAAGACTTTCAGTCATTCCCTACTTTAAATTTTGACTTTAATTTGTTTTTTTATAAGTTAACTTTTATGGTCAGAACTATTTTGCGTTTATTTACTGCATATTGTGCATCCAGGGTTTCCAAGAGCGCTCAGCTAGGCCTATACTTGTCCTCTTGTGACACACGTGGCAGACACGTTAATTTTTGTCAAGAGGCCAGCCAGACCTCCGAGGAATGGATTAATCCTTAGACGGTATAGTGGCTGACTTCAATGAAATACCCTAAAATACCTTTTCGTTTTTATATTTCAGCGTTTAGTGTGAACGCTTAAAACCAAGTGTAGCCAAGCTTAAAGTTCATTAAAGTTTAATATACAATAATGCGCAGTGGGTGAATAACATTTCTTCGGCACATTTTCAAAGTATAAATTAAAGCATGCAAACAACAAACAATACAAACGTTTGATTGATGGCTGAGATAATGAAGTTGGCGGTCTAGGCTAGTTATAATTGCATGTCCTATGCATTTGATGGACGCACGAATTATCAATTATGACTTAGAATTATTAAAATTAAGTTGAACTAATTAACATGACACAGATGAACATGCACATGCATGCAGTAGCATGCCATAGGCCTCGTACGTAGGCCTGGTTTATAGTTCGCCCCCATGTCCGAGCGGCGGGAGTCCATGGAAGCAGGCGTTCATGCTGAGCAGAGGTTGATGCTCCTCGTCGTGCCAATAATAGGGCCGGCCATCCACGTCGTCGTTGTCGCTGATGTTGATGACTTCTTGGTCGTGATCGTCATCGATGTCCACGTAGAGCTCTTGAGTGAGATCGGGACGCATGGCCGCCAGTTCGATGAGTCTTCTGCGCGGATCATCCTGATCGTTTAATGTCCAGCCCCGCAACTGAGAATCTGGGACCTGTTTCAGTACACGTTGCTGATTGCCTTCCTGGCCATAGGCGCCAAGCTGGTCGCAGGCGTTCCAGTTCTGATCAGAGGCGTCCGAGGCGAATATCTCGTAGATCTTCTCGTCCGAACAAGCAAGCTGATCAAGATCAACAAACTCATCGTCGACGTACGTCGGCCAGAGTTGCTCGGCACGTTGAGCAACGACATTCAAGCAGTCTTCGAGGTTTGCCGAATGTGAAGTGTTATCATTCTCTGGATATTAACAAAATAATTACAAAAGAATACTAATAATGTCCGACCGAGAATAATAACACGTGCGGCGCAGCATTTGCATGGTTAAAACTCGTTAAAAGTCGTTCTACCTTGCTTGTACAAAATAATTGTAGCTTACGCGAATATTGTTGGAGGCCGATGGCTTCACCGTCTATGGTCTTGAAGTCGAAACCAGTTCCAGATTTACCAGAAACAGCAGCTGAACCAATCGAATTTTCATTGTCCTTGTAGAAGCTTCCATCGTGATCCAACTCATTTAAGCTGGACTGCCAATCACACAGAGAATCCCACTGAAGTGGAAACTCGTAGTTTAAGTCTTCAGCTGAAATATATAACATAAATGTTTCACTCAAATTTAAATCAATTTAATTTTATAATTATTTATCTAATCCGGCTGCATGCAATCTCAATTTTATTTATTTTATTTTTAAACCTAGGTCATAGTTCAAGTGCTGCTCGACGCAAGCGTCCAACATCTGTTCCGTCTCTCCGTCCGTGACGATTGCGAGTCCCGACGATGGCGATGATAATATGTTGTCAAAAATGGATTCACGTTCCATGCTATTTTCGATGACGTGTTTCATCTCCCACACGTACAATGCCTGTTCCAGCGCTTTCGTGAGTGCCTTCTGTCGAAAATAAACAAAGACACGGAAAAGTAAGTCAACAATAACTAAATAAAATAACTAAAACTAGACAAGGCCTACTAAGCTTACTTTAACTTTAAAAATAAATAAAATAGGCATTCTGTAGAGCTACGATTCAAATAAGCTTAAATAGGTAAATAGGCTATATAAAACGAATAAATAAATAAATAGGCCCAGATGTGTTTACAAATAAAAACATTATTAGACAAAGTCTAGGACGTACCCCAGTAGAATATATTTAGCCTAAATGTAGACTTTCCAGGTGGCCATCATGTGGTCGTTCCGACGTACCTGACATTTCGCGATTTTTCGGCTAGTCAAAGGTGGCAGTGGTTGGCCGGAATAATGAACCACCATGGACTTCTTGGTAGGCCGAGATCTTGATTGGTTTCTAAGTAGGCCTACGCGACGTTCGCACGCACGTCGCGAATGCAAGGACGTCGATGACAACCGTCGACGTGCGGAAGAACTTGGCGGAATTCTGGAGGGCGTCGACGACAACGTGAGGATTGAGCGTCGTCTCGCCGTGTTTCGAGTGATTCTGTCCAACAGGTCGGCGCGTCCTCGCACGAACAGATGATGGCTGAAGACGTGCACTAATCGGTGTCCACACTGTGATGCCGACCTGATCGGATCACCTGGCCTCAGATCATCGTCGACGTCATCATCTTCGTCTTCACCATCTTCGTCGTTATCATCTTCGTCTTCGTGATCTTCGTCTCCATCGGCATCCGCTGGATCAATTATGCGGCAAGTGGACTTGTGGAATCCATACAGATTCATCTGTCGAATGAAACTGGACAGATTGGACGTCTTGAAGGCGGCAGATCGGATCGAAGTAGCATCGTCATTCTGGCTAGTGTCGGACGACGGCGTCGGTCGTGATATCGCCAGGTAGTCGCGCTTGAAAAGCTCGTAGTCGACGATGACGGCATTGCCCGCCGTGTTCCAACCGATGGCGCCCGTGTGGCACTCGTGCACCATGCGCCATAATTTGCGCGGAAATTTCAACGCCAGAAGCGATTCGTCACAGACTTTTACCTGAAATCTCTTCGAACTCGTCGGATTGACATTTTCTTTTCCGCGAGGATTTTTTTTAAAAACCTCCATTTTCTCTCGAAATTCTTCCTCAGAAATCAAAATATTCATCGCGTTCCTTTTTTTCTTCGCGATTCAAATGCACGCGCGCGTGCACGCACGTGCGCGCCTCACGTGACCTTCTACATAACGATCACATTACATTACTAATCTTCGCATGATTGTGATCGATAAGTCTAGTTCAAAAAGCGCGGTCGTGGATCCAATATGGTGGCTTTCTACCAAAATTCGCTCAAGTCTCAAACAATCTTTTTGTAGCTAAAATTGCCGAACAGTGCGAAAGTAACACGATTTCGCATGCGATTTTCGTACTCACCTGATCAAACCTCTTAATTAGACGCGCTGAATTCGCCAACAATAGCTTTTGTATCGCTGATTTTTTGTTTCTTTTTTGGACGCGTGAAATCGTCTGCTCACCAGGTAAGACTGCAGATAAGCATTGCGCAGATTTCGCGCAAGTTTATCATCAAAACACCAGCAAAACGCATTAAAATAGTTTTAATTACTTCAATTTCGCCTAATTCTACGTCGATTTCTCGTCATTTTCACAGAGAAAACCTGTAAAATCGGGACAAAAAAGCTACTAAAGGAAAGTGGCGTGCTGGAATCTGGACATCGATGATGAATCGATCGCAAACATGATATCGCATGATCGAGATCGATGCGAAATCATGCTTGAGATCGATTCTAAAGACAAACCTTGCAAAAACACGTGTTTTTCTGATTTACAAGTAAATCAAGAAATCAACAATTAATTTTCCAGGTCAAAGTTACCGGCTATAATCGATCGACATGGGCAAAGGATCGAAGAAGAAGAGCAAACAGAAGAAGGCCGACTTTCAGAAAGTTAAGTTCAAAGTGGGGAAGAAGATACCGAAAGGCAATGTGGTGGACACGACCTTCAAGACCAAGAAGATCTTGATTAGGGAGCAATTGAAGGCTGGTGACGATGGAGTTAACGACAGAACGGTGCCCAAAAAAAGCTTACAGGTAAATCAGGGATGGACAATTATAAAAAAAAATACTGAAAAGTAAATCATATGCCTTGCTAGTTTTGGCCGACCTACCGGTAGGCCTACCATATGCATGCTGAACTCCCATGTAGACCTTAATTTATATTTAAATTATTTTAACGTGTTTTAAATCTTTCTACATGTAATAGGAAATCTTGAAACAAATAAATCACTTGAGTCCAAACGTGTTGCAAGCCTTAAACGATTTGAAGAAAACGCTGGTCGCACGTCCTGAACTTTCAACAATTCATCTGAGCACCATCGTCGGTAGTGCGATGACCCTGTGCGCGAACCGAGAATTAACAGTTCGCAAGGCTGCCATCGCTTTCCTAAGCCACATATTCTCGAGCGTCGAATCAACGCATCTTGTTCCGCACTTGCACGTCATCGTTGCGCACGTACGCTGTGCCATGAGTCACATCTCGCAAAGCGTGAGAACGACTGCGCTCGAAGTCGTCGACCTGATAGTCGAACATTTCAGTGGCTCATCGGAAACGGCACGCTTCTCCGGCCAACTGTTGATCGATTTCGTCGATCAAATCTCAGACAGTCGGACATCATCGTCAGGGGTTACCGCATCGTCGTCTGGTTCCAAGCGTCGTGCGCTCACTGCGGACCCGTCTGCAGGACTTTCCAGCATCTCGTGGCATCTACAAGTATCCAGGCGTCTCAGAGCCATCCTGAGAAATACCTTGTCGCACGTGAATGATGGCCACAACGAGGAATCGCAGAAAGGACAGAGCTGTCAAGAACTGGTCGTGTCATGGGATCCGCGAGCACCTCTGCACGTACCGTTGCGCTACAAGTCAACAGTGGGCTCAGTCGAGTCTGTGAACCGGTGAACTTTTTTATTTTTTCTATTTATACATCTGTTTTTACTTTTGAGATCGTCAAAAATGTTTCTTGGTTTGTTTATTTAAACAGGAAAGACCTCGACGATTTCTTCGAGGACAAAAACCAAATGAATTCTCTCTTCAGCAATTTGATTCCACTTCTGTTTGAGATGTGGGTCGAGGCACATTCTCTGAACACAGGACTTGGTATGGCTAGTCCAAGTTCAAATGAGTCAATATCTCGATGTTGTCTTTTAGCTTTTCTCTTTACGAACGGTTATTTTGAATTTTAATTCGTTTCAGCTCGAAACCTGGTGTCTGGTGAATCCTTGGAAGTCTACTGTTGCATCGTCGATGTCATTCAACTTCTTTGGAAATTGGTCGATCTTCGTCAAGAAACCAAAAATAGGAAAGGAAAGGTAATTACCTCATAATTAATGATTGGTGTACCTGACTATTAATGTTATCTCGTAGATTTGCCATCATTGCTTAGTTGCTCACATGACAACATGTGTTTTTGATTTTACTTTCACAGGTGTCTTGGTTTGACGACAATTTCGAAAAGAAATTTCTGGCTCATTGTATATCTGGATTCCCCTATGCTGATCACTCGGCGCCATTACGAAAGAAGGGTAAAAAAGCAAAGGCCAATATGCCTTTCCCTCAGGGTCACGTAAGTTTAATGCGACGTCCACCCAGTTGGTTACAGTTTCTCCAATATTTATTCAGTCGTTTATTTTAATTTTATTATGCTTTTTTTATTTGTTTATTTATTAAGAATGCTTTCTCCCTGAATCTATCACTCTGCTACGTCGCCACGTGCCTGAGCTCATTCGACAAGAGTCCGACGTCTTGGCTAACCACTGTCTGGCATTACGTCTTGAATTTCCTCGAGGGAGATGGCTGGCACGCGGCTCACGCTGACACTGTCGTTCACGTCCTCAGAAAATTCCTCCAGTGCAAATGCGATCAAAGTGAGACTTAAAATGAGCAGTTTTATAAACTCTTGTTTAAAATTTAAACGATTCGTTCATTGTAGCCCTCCTTTTGTTGGACGCCATGCACAAGTTATGTTCACGTTTGTCCGTTCAACGGCGGGAGCGTAAACAGTTGTTGGATTTACTGCACGATCTCCTCACGCTTCCGATCTACGCTTACTTGCAGAGGTCGGCAGTTGTTATTTCTATTCGACCTTGATCCTGCTGCTTTTAATTACGTTTATCTTAATAATTTTTTTATTGAATTATTCCTTTAGCGAGGCATCACTTTGGAATTGGGTCGCGTCTCTTCCCGAGCAGTTATTAAGGTACGACGCCAGCATTCCTTGGGAAATCCTGAAGATTTTTCAGACCGTTGCCTGTCGTGGACAGACCAAATTCCTCTCTAACGTTCAGTCCAATCTTCCAGCCATACTAGGTAATGTATTGAATTGATTAAAATTGTTTATTTTTTTATGTGCCTGTTCACTTGTGGACAATTTTGATAACTTTTTGCCCTCAGCCGCACTTGTATACGCCAGTGTCCTTAATTTAGCTCATTATGTACATTTCTTAACCAAGGTTATGTACTGCAACACGCGTCCATGGACTCTGATTGGAACAGAGACTTCAAGGTCGTCAGCAACCTCTTCTACTGGATTCCTCAGTGCGACGTTCACATTTTCAAGAAAGTGTGCGCCGATGATCGTCTGACGGTCAGTCAACAGAACTACATTCGTCAGCTGCTCGATAGCAGGCGAGTAAAATGTCCCCGTTGACCTTTTTCTACTCATGATAGGGCTATTTTAATCACTATATAATTTATTTTCTTTTCGTATTGTTTTTGTATAATAATAAAAACCACTTCCGGTTTTGAAAATAAATAGGCCTAAGGCGGTCTAAAACAAGTGTCCTAAATGATTCAAGGTGCGATTAAGCTGAGAATAAATTATGACCTTTTCATAGTTTATGGCAAAAATTAATTAATTCATTGTTTTAATCAGTTCTGAAAAAAGCAATTAATTATTGTTTTTTTTATTTGTTTTTGAAATTACCGCTTTGTGTGCTGATGACGTTATTATGATCAGACGGATTTTTTTGTACAGGAAGCGGCCATCTTTTTTTCCCCCCTCTATATTTTTCTTGCCAAGGTTTCTAAAGTGTTCTTTTTGTTCTCCGGCTTCTCGGTTCCTTTAATTCTTTGCATTTGACGACGAATGCGACGCCCGTTTTAGCGAAATTTGATACCAGGAAATTCAGTGCGGCAATAATTCTGGCGCGAGTGTGCAGGCAAAATGAGTCAATTCAGTTCGAGGGTTTGTGATGGCGGCCAGCAGCCATCTTTTGTACATGTAAGTCATAAACTCCCCTTTGTTAAATTAATTTTCAATGGTTAGGGCTATTAATCACTCTTAAAACTGTCTCGACTTGAAAAAACCCCAAGACAGGCGCGGATGACGTCATTTCTCCATTAGCTCTGAATGGAAAAAATAACGTATTCTCAGCCTGTGTTGGGGTTTTTTCAAGTCGAGACAGCGCAAAGTCTTTTCTCGATTGAGTTTATTCAAATATGGATGGAGTCACATCTGGAATTTTTTTCATTAGAATCACGTGATGTGACCCATCGGTCGTTGAGCGACTGCCCCAAGTGTAAATAAAGTGCTTCACTCAGTGTTTCAAGGACGAAACCAGGATCATTTGAGAACGGTTTCCATATCATTTCAAGGTATGTTCAATCGCCATGGTGGCTATGTTTATTTAAAACTCAAGGTCTTTATTGCCTATTTATACAATGTAGTTTCTGAATGAACCATGTGGCTTCAATCTATTGTTTTAATACAATAAGGCACGTTATCTAATTTTGATTTGTGCAAATGTACAAAACTCCATGTCTTAAGTGAGATTCGAGTTGGGATTTGGGTTGTGCATGCGAGCTCACGTAGGTTGTACTTGGATAAATCACTTGTGGGTTGGGGCCAAATCGTATTTAATCTACGTGTACAACGTGTAGGCCTACATTAGGCCTATAGATAATATACACAGTAGGCCTACATGCAATTCTAAAAAAAACATTAAATAATTCTCAATAAAGGAATAGGATGTTTGTAGCAAAATACTTCGTTGTCTGCTATTGCAAACCTTTGCCCCTGGTTGATTGTAATAACTGAAGATGTGTAGACCTACAAGTGTATATGTAGACTATGCCCTGCGTGTAGTAGCCTATATGTACGATACAATGATATCGGGCACTCACTAGGCCTAGCTATATATATATATAGCCTTTGGCGCGACGCTTTTTGATGTCAGTTCGGTGTCGATGATGAGAACTCAAGTGTCACGGTGATGCAGGAAACGATGAATGCGACGTAAATAAGAAGCGACATGACGCCCACTTTGCGATTCCAGTGAAAACCATACCAGACGAACAGTGAGTAGACTACGGCGAGCGACGCCACCATGAACGTGATCATGTAGTAGAAGATGACAGACGACAAGCTCATGGATTGCGTCGAGCTGGGCATCAGAATGCATCTTAGAAACCAAGGTAGACTCAAACTGATCAGGATGTCCAGGATATTGCTTCCAAGACCTTAGTAAAAAAAATTAACATTCCTGCTAATCAAGTACATTTTTTATGTATGATGAATAGCACAGCCCTCGTCCAATGTGGATGAATCACCCACCGTTTGCCAGAGCCATCGTGCCAAGACCTGTTGGAATCAAAGGAGGACAATTGGACAAAACTTGTAGAACATGGTTCTTTGACCGTAGGCAAGCCGCATGCATCCACTGGTACACTGAATGGGAAGCCTACTAGGCTAGTAGCATTGTGCGGAACTAAGTGTTCGATTGAGAGCGGCACGTGACGTCATATGACAGGGCGCTAAAAGTACAACATGCAGGATTGGAAGGAATAGATTTCAGGGCCATTCTTTGCGCACTAAATTGAATGTTTTTTTTTTTAACGTGCTCACGCAGGCAGCCAGGTGAACTAACATAATCAGGTGCCATTTGAGCCTGCCAGTGGTCATCGTGTGGCAACTTATGGATTGTGCGTGGATGCATGCGCTAAACGAATCGCATTACAAATCTCACCTTCGCGAGCCACCGTCACTGAGCAAATCAAGTCGGGAATGCTGGTGCCGATCGCCAGTGCGGTGTAGCCCAAGATGACTTCCGGAATGTCGTACGTCTTTCCTGAAATATTGGACACGCATTTGCCACAGAGTGATTCAAGACTGTGAGATGACTATAGTCGCCATTATTTTTTTGCCGTTTCAATTATAAGCTCACCGATAATTGTGACCATCCAAGAGATGATGTAGGTGAGGAAACCGATCATGATGATGGATGCTACGAAAGTGGCTGGGTAGAACTTGCGCCATTTTTCTCGGCGGCAATCAAAGATGAAGAGGCACAGCAGTAGGACGGGCAACGTGGCGACCCACACTATCTTCCTGTAGAAGCGGCCGCCTGGCACAGACCACGACACCAGCCAGTGATCTGAAATCATAAGCATTTATCAGCAGATCTTATGCTTCTCTTACCCAGGTAGGCCTACGTTATGCCGAGAAATGAATGCCAAATGTCCCATACCGGCCTCTTCACTGCTAGACGTGGCTTGCGGATTGGCATCCACCGGCGCCTCAACTGAGGATGGCGTCGTTGCCGTAGTCAAGGATGTCTGCTTCTGTCTATCGTCTGCGCTGCCTATTTCTATCGTCACTGGGGCGACCACTTGCAAGTTGTCGGCCATTCTCGAGGAGCCAAGTGACGCGTCGCATCCTGTTGCGGAGGCGTTGTTGTCCGTAGCTCCTGGGCGCAGGCAGCATTTTATCATAAATCCCAACCTGCGCTCGACGAACTTCTTCACCGAATTATCATAGCCCAGCGCCACCATGTAACAAACGTAGAATCCCGCAAGGACGGTCGATTCGTACCTTTTTGCGATTTTTTCAATATTATAGGTCTATTCACAAGCGTGATCAATTGAGTTGGTATCATTAGAGGGTTATAACTTATAAGGAAAACCCGGCCGCGACTAGAGACTTGTCCTTCCAATATATTCCTATGGAGTTAGTCTCAAGTCGCTTTCGAGAATCTCACACACGGCACTGAAATATTTAATTACCGGTACATGTCCACTTGTACAGTAACCTTTCTAGCCGGAACATACTGTACTATTAGTAGGCATAGCTTATCAGTGACACGTTAACAAACCAATGGACTTTGGAGTCGAAGACGGCCGCTACCAAGATAAACAAACTTAAGGCGTAGAATAGACTGTCTCGAGTTAGCGGCCACCAATCCACAGGGTTCGCCTTTTAAAAACAGTTATTTTGAATATTATTCCATTTATAAGGATTGATTATTTTAAAATACTGTTACTGGTAGTCTACCTGGTTAACTATAATTCCGGAGATTCCAATAATGAGACAAATGTTGAAGACGCACGCTCCCATGATGGCACTCAGTCCCATATCGTCACCAGTCACAAACGTTCCTGAACATTAAGGCACGTATAACTAACCACAGCCTTGAGCTTGCTTTACTCAAGTCAGCCTTTTTGTACGTGAGAATTTCCATTGAATTCCATTATTGATTGATAGCACGCGCATTCTCAAGAGCGATATCTTGAGAATGTAATTCAATGGAAATTCGCTAGCGTCAAAACGCCGTCTTGAGTAAGACAAGTTCAAGTCTGCACTTATACGGGCGGGCCTAAATCCATCAAGTAGTTAGTTAGGCATATGAACTGACTATAGATGTCCAACAAAAAACTGCTTGGACAATGTGGAATATTGGCTAACCTATTATCGATAGGAACATTCCTGGCGCTGACGATCCAAACGACATCACAGTTGCTCCACCGATATCGTCGCGTAAACCAAAATCTGGAACGATTTCATTGAGGCTGGAATGACTACCGGTAATGACTTTTTGAGCTGCCTCGAGTTGAAAAAAAACCTAGACAGGCTCGGAATACGTCATTTTCCAGTCATGGAGAATGGAGAAAGGCAGGCATCAGCGCCTGTCTTGGAATTTTTTTTTCAAGTCGAGACAGCTGGAAAAGTCATTATAGTGATTCCAGCCTGAATCAGGCTATTTATTTGTGTAAACCTTTAATTCTACTTATAAATATTTAAATTTTACATGTACAATATTGTACATGTAAGATTTTTAGTGGATTTTTCACATAATGACTTACGTTTGACGATCAGGTGTAGCGCTGGAACAAAGTAGTTTTCGCAGATGACAATCAGCGCGTAGCAACCGTACGCAGCAATCAGGACGTTGAGCACGATGCCGCCGCTGATTCGCTCTTTCTCCGTGAACATGTAGGATGGAAAGTCCAAATCATCTTCCTGCGTTACACTGTCAACGGTGGTGGTGAAATTGTAAAGTATCGTTGGCCTATCCTTCTGGATCTCTGGATCCATTTTGAAACCTCGACGAACCTGCCGTGTTTAACTTTGTTTGCAAATGAGCACCGATGCGAACAGAATTTTGGTAAAGCGTTTGAGAAAGTGTTTTTTTTACTCCTAAAACAAACAAATTATGAAATTTGTTCAAATCAAAGTTTAT
>JAQIYI010001622.1:0-11389 GCA_034700265.1 Polyzonium germanicum
GGTCGTTTCACCTAACCAATAGGTATTTTATTCAATAATTTAAAATTGTAAATTGTTTTTCTTTTTTTCTTCTCATTATTTTCTAGTCAGAAAACCAGTTTTTGAAAATTGTTATAGCTCTTGTTGGTCATAATTTTGTTTTTCTTTTGAGAAAATTTTCAAATGTATCCTATTGTGCCACCAGAAAGCGGCACAAAAAATCAGAATTTAAAAATGTTAACAATTTTTATAATCTGTTGAAGCAATAGTTCAGTAAGTACCGTAAGGTCAAAACTCAGGCAAGTGAAATGAGACCTGCCAGGTGATAAAAAAAACCAATCAAAATAGGCACTATGGACTTTGTACTCGAATTATTATAAGCTATCACTATTATATCAGCAAACATTCTATAATTATCTACATGACATGTAGCCTACCTATAAAGCTATTCACAACCAACGCTCAAGAATTAATATTTTATAATAATTTTCGTAACTGTAGCTCCATCAAATTAAAGATATCGGAGCCAGAAAAATAATGAATGGAAGGAAATTTTTAATTAGAAATTTTGCCTCTAAATACGGTACCGGTACGTGGACATACATGTACATTGTACAATCGTCATTAAATTCAAATATACAAACAGCTTAAACGTGCGCTCATGCAATTCTCGAACTAAATCTTTCCAGAATAAACATAAAAGTTAAAACAAATGCTAATATTCTTAATTGAAACAGGAACACTAAAACTCGGCAATAAAACTGAACGTTTAAACAATGTAAATATAAAACTGCAAAAAAAAAACTATTTTTTTTGTCTGACTCACAGAGAAAGATCAAACGTCAAAGACAATTAGTTTCGCTTCTTCTACCTTCGAGTTTTCAAATTGTCCACCTACAGGATGACGCACTTTTTACTTAAACGTCCACCTCTAGCAGACGAGGTATCAGAATCACTGTCTGAAACCCTAAAGCAAAATAATATAATTTAAATGAATATTCAGTAATCAAAATCTTTGTATACCAATGATCACAATGCGTGTGTCATTTTTATTATAATAAAACAAACAGTTTCACCTGTTGGACAACAAAAGCGAACCCGAGTTGGCCGGAAGATTGCAACGCCTGTTCGACCTAGCGCGGGATGGTTCAGGATCCTCTTTCTCGGTGACAAAACCTGCTGCTTCGTCAGTCTCCTCATTAGCGGTTTGACAGTCCGAGGATTCCGAGTGGCTTAGATCAGGATTTTCAGCGTCAAATTCTTCTTGCTTGTTCAAGAAATTATATTTAAAACGAATTAAATTACGATTTAAAAATATAGTTTATTTAGGATTTGGATGGACCCAGTATAAAATAAAAAAAAGCTTGCCTCGGGTGCCAACTGTAGTCTTTGCTTCTTATTTGGAGTCAAACAACCATGAGCTTTCTGCACTTGCCTCATAGGATATAATGCATCCCTGACCATCTGCCCACAATCAATTTCGTCCTATTGAAATCAATTGATAATAAAAAATGCAATTACGAAGGGAAAATAAACAAAAAGGATAACCTATCGATTTAATTTGTAAAAAAAATAAATAAACTAGTAAATAAAAATAAATATAAATGACAAACAAATGCAAACCAGCTCTCCAGCCTCTGCCTTTCGTTTCTTGCTCAGCTTTGAAATTGAGTCTTCTTGAATTTTCAGAATTGCAGCACGTCGAAGTGGACGTTTAGCTGTGCTTTCCTTTCTCAAAGTTTGGCGAAATTCAGAATACTGACTGAAATATACATACAATGTATAATTGTATATATAAAAACATCATAAGCTCTCGCACATACAGAAATCTGGAAAAGTTTCAAATCATAGATCGTAAAATCCTACACTTTGAGAAAATTAAAATTCATTTACCGAACTGTTGATCTGAGTGATTCGACCCAAGAATTTCCATAATCGGCATTGTCTGTGTAGAGCATAACCTTTTCATCCTTGCACTTCAGCTGCATGAATTTTATAATGATTTAGATTTTTAAAACGCTCAATTAAGAAACTTAGTCTCGTAAACAAAATACTATCTTAAAACAACGATGACGATACTTACACTCATGAGTGTTCCAGACCGGGTGCCAGAATCGAAGAAGACGTCAACCGTGCAATGTTTTATCGGTATGACGCAGCAGCACAGCAGTGAGTTAGGAGCGGCGTAGTCCTCCGCTAGCAGCTTACAATACATGAGCATGTCCGAGAAGAGGAAGAACATGCGATTGTGAGATCGAATACCATTACGAGATACCTGTAGGAATAAAACCACAATAATGAATAAAAACTGACAAATCTATATAATACGAATTATTAAAATAATTAGTGATCAAAATATGGATATGCTCGTGTTGCATAAAAACCTTCATGAGGGGACCCTCTTTGATGAACCGTCGACCAGGAATGAGAATTTTCGGTTGATTGTCAGTGAGGGCACGCTGTATTTGCAGCATTTTCTGCATGTTGTCATGTTCATGAAGGAAGTGATTGATAAGGCTCGCGACGGAAGTGATCTCACACAAAGCATCTAGTTGCAATAAAAATTCCGTCAATAAGTCAACTAGTAAAATCAAGCGTGGCGCAATTACTTTCCGTTTATCCTCTTACCTTGCAGAAGGATGTAGTCGTCGACTTCCGGTGGAGTGTATTGGATGATTTCCTCCAGAAGCAATTTGAACCTGTTAATCGAAACAAATTTGAGTTGAATTTGAATCAAACTATGTGTGTTTCATCAGTATTCCATATATATATATACCTTGGAATCCGTTGCACTGGTGTAATCAGAAGTGCGCAGAGTTTCAACCCAACTTCCGGTCGAGATTCTTGATTTGTTTTAAACGCTGCGAATTCCTTGTTCTCCTTCTCCAATGTCTTCGGAAATGGAAGTAACATAAACAAATCGCTAAGCTACAACCGTTTAACAGTTGTTTACAATTGCTATGCGGTTAGCTTACCTCGATCAAAGCCAACGCTCCATCGTAGTTCTTGACGTAAGCGCTGTAGATCTTTAGAAAGGGCGCGAGCTCCAGGAAGGCCTCGCCGATCGTCTTGCTCCTCGTCTCCAACTGAAACAAGAGTTCGCGATTCACGTTCAGGATGCTGTCGAACTGTCCAAAGATGACGTTGAACGCCTTCGTCGATATCAGATTCTTCTCTTGCAGCGGCGTCATGAAGAACTAGGAGATGAATTCATACATACAAAATAAAACAATGAGGTCACAATTAGGCAAAAAGTAGGAAAACGAACAAACATAATTTCAATGAATAAAAAATAAGTGGACAAACATCGACGACGATGTTCAAGTGCTTCAGGTAAGATCTCTCGGTGGAAATCAGCTCGTCGACCGCCTTACAAAGCAGACGTTCTCGTTTCTCGTCGTCGTCCGTGACGTCACCTGACTTCTTTGCGGGTGAGCTCGCGTGAATGGCTGTCAGAACTAGGCGAAGATAAAGCGAATACAACTTCAATCAGGTCTACTGCAGTGCAATAAAAATTAAAATTTTAGTTACCGGTAGTTAAATCTTACTAGCCTAATAGAAAACTTAATGAAACCTTTCATTCGAGTCCTAGTTGTCAGAATCTTCAGATCGGTAGGAACAGTCTCGTCCATCTTGACGCGTACTCTGAGTTGCCTATTAGAAATTTCAAATAAATCTCCAAGGATTACAACAAATCTAAGCTTATTTAATTAGATATTGAGGTGATTGAAAATGGAAACTTTCATCTCTATCAGCTTTGAACACATCGTTGCCTAATTGATTTTATGAAGCAATTAAGCGTAGGCCTACTTTAGTAGAATAATTTATTCGATCTAAGAAACATACGACGTTTGCAGGTGACGTACAAATGGGTACAAATAACGTAGGCCTACAAGCGGAAAAAAGTCGAGGATAATATTTTCTTGTATATTGACGAAAGCTCATACAAAATACAGGCTAGAAACAATCAAGAATTTGATTCTTTATTATAGACAAGGGCTCCAATTTAGAAATATGCTTAACGCTAATCATTAAGAAATCCGGCGTAAATCATGAAGGGTTTTGACAAATGCATCAACTTGAAATTAACAGCAACAGATCTGGAAAAAATAAAAAGTACCGGTAAAAACGTCGTATTATGTCTAGGACAAGTTGGGCTGGTTTCACAAGAACGTTTTGGTGCGACAATAAACAAATCAAATGTACTTACATGCAGTTAGTACTCTGATTGTCAGTCGCCGACGTCAGTGCTTGCCAACCAAGTAAAGGCCGAGATCTACTTGGAGGTTTTTCGCTCCTTTTCCGCCTTTTTCTTTCTTTTCTTCTTTTCTTTCCGTTTTATCCTTTTCATGTCTTCCCTCAATTTCTTCTTCATATGCTTCTTCTTCGCGCGTTCATCCGGATCCTTCCACGGTTTGAAGTGTTTCTTTTCACAGAACGAATTGAAATCGTCTTTGAACTTGAGCGCCCTTTTCCTCTCCTTGTACGACAATCCGCTCTGACGACTAGTCCCGCTCAAATATCTGCTTTCGTCGTGCCGGTTGAATCCTGATCGATCCTGGTGGCCACAGTGCAGGTCGTAATTGGTGACGAAGGGTAAAAAGGGAACCAAGTTGGCGTCCATTCGTCGAGCGCTGCACTCGTGTCCGAAATGTCCTCTGCGCCCGCAGTTGTAGCAGGACGCCTCTCTGAACGACTTGAGTTGCTGTTGCTGACGTCCATCTGGCGGCGCCGGCTCTTGATCCGGATCGACGCACGAATGGAACTTGCGCCAATGGTCCGAGCACTGCTCGTCCAGGTGTCCTAAGCGATTGCAGATGCGGCAACCCGGCTCGCGCTCGTCGTAGCGCGTGTAAGGACAATGATTGATAGGATGCCATGGTTGCCAGCACAGAGAGCAGCGGCGATTTTGACAGGAGTCCATCAGGTGGTCCTCGCCGCAGAGGCGGCACGACGGCGCCTTGCGAGCCTTCGGACATGACTCGACCAGATGTCCGCTCTCATTGCAGAGCGCGCACTTCATGAAGAACCGGCCTCTCGTCTGCTTCTTGGCGCCGAACCGGTCGCTGTCCAAGATGGTCCAGTTGGACGCGATCCTCCGCTTATTGTCAAAGTCCTTCAAGTCCAGCGAATCCGAGGCGTTCAAGGTCGTGTAGAACTCGGCCATCGCCTTCACGCAAGCAGCCCGCAACTCGTCCTGCGTCATCGGTTTGTCCTCCTTGATGTACTCGTCTTCCAGTTTCTGCTTCTTCGCAAACTTGCGGTTCAGAAGAGTGACTTCTCCAGCGAACTCGTTCTTCAACTTCCGCTTTTTCCTCTTCGTCTTTCCGTTTTCCACATCTTTCTGATGGACAGGTGACTTTTCCAACTTTCGCTTCTTCTTATCCTTCACTTTGCCCACAGCCCTCTGCTTCAAGAGCTTCACCTCTTGTACCGACTTTGTCTTGGAAATGGCTTCCAGCAACGCCTTACCTTCCGCAGGACTCGACCCACCCTCTGACAAATGAGTGTAGATGGCCGAGATATCAGATGGATTTAGAGGACTACCATCGTCATCATCAGAATCAGAAGATGACGTTGACGATGTCAGAGTGGATTTGCACGTCCTCAGCCTGTCTGACCTTCTGACGGTGACCTCCACTTCATCATGCTGGTTGGCAGGTTCTTGGAAGTTTATTGGCGACAATTTAGTCTTTTTGGACTCTGGACGTTTCAATTTATTTTTCTTCTTGCTCTTTGTAGAATCGGCCTGGCATGGTACCTTGGAAGCATAAATCGAATCGATGTCCTCCTTCACGTCAGGGCTGTACTTGACTGCGTGAAGCGCCTTGACTGCGGGAGGCACTTTGATATTGATTTCTGGGGGGACCTCGTCGACCTTGATGGACTTGGCGGTGACTTTTTGTTTTCGATGAACTTCGCGCACGGATTTGATGAAATTGGTTTCGAGATTTATCGCAGGCTTTTGATAATCGTCATCCTCGACTGGGATGTGGTACACTTGAGTGTAGAGGAGCGTTTCTATGTCGCTGTCCATGGGATCAGAATCGCCTTGGCTGTCGACTTCGTAGTTGTTGGTGCGGAATTCCAAGTCGTCATCATCGTAGTAGCCGACGTCGTCCTGAGAAGACCACATCGTCAATTTGAATTCAGCTAAAAGGAAATCATATAAGATTGCATTCAAGTCTTGAGGCTAGTCTAGGCCAGCTGGTTAGGTGGTTTCAAATGGGCAAGTCAATGGATTTTGTGCAGTACCGGTATTGCGGCCGTTGAATTTCTTTAAGATTATATTTTTTACTAGGCCTAGGTTGGCATTGATGAGAGGAACCGGCAATAGCCTAACTATTAAAATTGACTAGCCTAGGCCTACTATTTAAAAAAAAGTGCATTATAAGGCGCCGGAGATTTTAATGCGAATTTGTTAGGATTCGCACCCTAACTTATCACGTAATTAATTAAGTTCTAGGCTAACTAGGCTAGCCTAACTTTAGGTGGTTAAAAGCAAGCATTTAACTATTCTAGTCGGAACGTATCGTAGATAGGTTGCCTAGCAGTTAAAATTCCGGTACCCGCCACTAATTTTAGTTTACAGATCTATACGACCTACTGTAATTAAACCGATCAGGGTTTGATCTTTCGTGAAAAGTGGCGGATATTACAGAATAAGGTCTAAAAAATTGCGCTTACCAGTGATGGCTCTCTCAAGCGTAGATGTCGATCAACAATGGAGCGCTGATACGGTGGCGACGTGTTTTTCTATAGATTATTAGAAATCTACACGTGGCTAAAATGGATTTATGAATCATTAAGTAAACTACAAAAAGTGCGCAACTTAAGTTAAAATCATTTGTTGTAAGCGCGCACATCGTAGAGCCACAGTCGTCCACGTGTTCACAGAAGAGTAGTTCAAATCAACATGGCCGCCGCCATCTTGATGTGACGTTTTGTGTCACGTGTATATTCGCACGTAATTCAAACGTCCGAGTGGGAGATGTTTTTTGTGCGAAGTCGCAGCCGCATGTTCGATGCGAGTTCGCACCTGTGCGAAAGTGGTTACGTGATAATTTTGCATTAGAATTCATCGAAACCTTGCGGGCCTGCGGGGTATGGGTCAAATATAGGTCATGGAGACTTGGACATAATACACTTTTGACCGGCTATAATTGGTTCTGGCCAGCCAGCGGGCCATCGAAAGTGGCTAAAACTAACTAAAACTAAAATAGTAAAGAGTATATAGAGTTAGAAAGGCACTTTGAGCCTCTTTCTAACACATATCATTAAAGGCGATGAAAACCGCTTTTGGCAATGACCCTCTGGTAAGGCGGTCATGAATGGCCTGACGCATCGAACCGATAGCCTCTCTAGCCCGATTCGCGACCATTTATCAGAGAAAATAAATTAATAACATAATTATCTAAACATAGGCCTAATTGGTCAATGGCCATTGGTCAGTCGTAGCCTCGTAGGAGAGGTCTAGGCCTAAAGTAGGCCTACGTTAGTTTGTACCCTAAAATGAAATAAAGCCGAGTTTAACGGTTTTGTCCGCGCTTGGATTAGTCGACAAGCATTCGTGCTCGATTATATTGAACACTTACCTCTAAAAATACAGTTTTTCTGTCAGACGTCCGGATAAAACGCGAGGAAAAAACAAGTTGCAAATTCAAAAAGTCGGGCAAAAAATTATCGTTATTGGGCATGCGCAGTTGGAAAAAACGACCGATCCGCCATCTGCCGACTGAACGGTGAGTTAGAAAGTGGCGCCATGGAAATTAATTATAAATCACATTAAAAGCAAAACAATAACTTGTATTAATTTTCACACTTTCAAAGTTTATTTTTTACTTCTAATTGAGAGACCATCTGCTGAGAATTAACGCATGAAAGTGTAGGCCTACTTGAATCTATATTTTGAGTTCTGACGTCACAAAAAACAATCCTAATAATTTGAAATTATGTATAAATTAATTTTAAAAAAACTAAAAAAATAAATTAGTGCACCATAAATAATTTGAGAAATTAAACGATTGAGAATCATTAAATTGCATAATGGTTTTCAATTAACTTACTGATGTTAATCTCATTTAATTATTATAGCATGGGACCCCATTCCAGATCCATGGGACCCCACGTACTCCAAATGCGTTATAAGTTCAAAGAATTTGAAATACCGGGTATTAAAAAAAATTCAAATTCAAATTCAAAAAAGTTCAAAGATTTTTAAATATTCAAAAAAAATCGTTTAAAGAGAAATGCAAACATATATTTACTTTGGGCCCCCAATCCTTCCATATACGAGTACTTGGGGACCATAGAACTAACGTGGTGTTTGTGTGAAATTCCAGTTGGGATTATGAATGTTGAATTGTTAAAATGCCAAAGGACCCATATGTTAAGTCTATGGGCTGCATTGGGACCCCATTTTAGGTGTAGACTAGCATATATGAGTCCCACTGGGCCTATTTTTATTCCTACTTGAAACAGTTGAAAGTAAAAATTTGTTTAGAAAAATAAACAAACAAAACTCTGATGATGCATAAGTTACGTGCTACTCTTATATGAACACCAAATAGGCCCTATACTTGTATGTAGCATATTGAGCAGCAAGTCAATCATTCTTTTTTTGCTGCCTGATTCTCTTTGGATGCTTGTTCCATAGGCCACCAAAATGGTTTTTGAACCTGGACATCGATTTTTAGGCCGTCATCGCCATCAGGCACTTGGCAGAAATGTTTGGTGTCCGGTTGAAGGCTCTGCTCGATCCGCATGAGGCCAACAGCGAACCGTCCTTTGCTGCCTCTGACCTTTCCGACGACCTTTCCGCGCTCGTTCTTCACGGACACCTCGAGGCTCGACGTGTCGATCATGTCCAGAGGGGAACTCAGGACGAGCGGCATGACCCTTTTGCGGACGACGCCAGTGTGATGCGTACGTGACGTCAGCTCCTGGCCGACATAGCATCCTTTCTGGAAACTGACGCCGTGCAAGTAGTCGCCGTTGCACTCCAGCGGGAAACAGTTGGCCGGCGGCAGCTCGAAGCTGCCTTCGGCGATGCCGAATCGATATCGAGTCCTGGTGTAAACATCCTGCTCGATCGACTTGACTTGAACTTGAGGACTAAAAATATCTTGAGGCGTTTTGCTCGCGTTTAGCACTAATCTGGAACACAAGGACGCCAGACGCGGATCTCTGACGCACGCCAGGTGATGATGATGGTCTTTGGACTTGCCAGGTTCATGGTTCATGGCCGCCATCAGTTCGTCAACGATTGGTGCCGGCAATAGCTGAGAATTTTCTTCTTCTTCCAGGTGCATCCGGCAGTGATCCGCAGGAAACAGCGCCCATACATGGTAGTCGCCCGAAAACGACGAGACATCGATTTTCTTGCGGATGTTGAAGGTGTTCAAGTGTTTGCGCAGATCGGCTTCGATTAGCGCGTCGCATTCGACTAGAAACGCAGGAGGGCGATCGACGTCGACGCGGCAGGACGTCAAGCTGTAGATCACGACGTCGTAGAGGACTCGGCCTTGATGGTTGAGTAACAGGGAGAACATGCCTGACGACATGGATCCTGATTTAAAAAACGAATTAATTATAGGTAGACCCCTAAATGTAAACAAATCATGCTGCTTTTTGGAAAAGTAATTTAACCTTTTCAAACGTTTTTAAAAAGAGAAGAAATGCTTTAAATTAGCCGGTATTATGTCGGAAGGCATTTAATACTTTCTAAATGATTTTTGACATGAGGGATTGAGGACGTGCGGCGAAGTCGTTAAAATGCGAACAAACAGACAATTAATGAAACATGCACCTGCATGTACCTGTTGAATGTTGTTCAAAATGCTGCATGTCATTCGTTATGAGACCTTGCAGGAATTGGGCGGCACCGGGTCCAGCGACACGAATCAGACCCCTGGACCTCAACTGCTCGCACAAGATGTTCAAGCTGGAAGCTGAAGGTCCTGCACATTTGCTGTTCCCACTTGACAGGCTTCTTCTGTAAACTTCATGATGCCCACGCTTGTGCCTGAAATACAAGTATATCAAATTTATACATATAATCTATGTGTTTTATAATAGTCAAGCTACTGTAGCTCAGCTAAAGTAGCACATCATATTACGAGCTAAATTAGCTCGTACTACAACGTTGGACTACCGACCGTAGCATAGCTAACTACAGTACGGTTAACTATACGATCATTATTATAACTTAATAATTTTTTTAACATTTTCATTCAAGTTTTCGCTCAAGTTTGTAGGCCTCATGAAATCGTCTGCTAGTTGAGGCATATGCTAGCGTCTATTATTTATTTTGTCGCTTATTCTTTTTCTCCTCGCGGGCAAAGATATGTGAACCGTACCTCACATTTATTCATACTTAATTTACAGGGTCCACAGTTCAATTAAAATTCGGCTTGTCCCGATTTATTAATTTGAAAGAGCATCAACTAGAGGTCTAGAGTGCATTCAAAATGGCCGCCTCAAAATGGGCCTACTTGTAGGCCTACGGGGCCCTACAGCTAGTGCACCGGAACTTTGAAAATGCAAACTCTGGACCATTTTGCACACCGTTACAATTTGACGCATAATCACCTCGAAACGATGTGAATTCGGCTTGAAATGTCGCGTAGCAAATTGCACGACCGGCGAGCGAACATTTTGCAGGAATTTTTTTCCAAAAATCGTCTGCTAGACTGCTACGAATCATCGATGAGTGTAATAGCATCGATGCAACATCGACGACTAAGATGAAATTCTCTAATAATTAAATAAATAAATTATAAATAAAAAGTGGATGGGAAAAGCCAAAAGTGTTAAAAGAAGAAGATTATAAATAAATAATTAAATTATGAATAAAGTGACATAAGTCAACAACATGTTGATTTAACTTGTTGCAGTTGTAAGCCAACTGGAACGACACTAGCAATTTATTTCACATATACTGAATAGAGTAGGCCTAATGTACCAATTTACAGGTACAAAAAATAAGCACCATAAATACTGATAGTTAATGATAGACTAGACCTAGATTTAACAAGACGATGATTAAAACACTGGAAATTACCAAATTGATTTTATTTTATTAATTAATATTGATTATATGTAGTTTATCGAAGACTTAAAGTAAATTAAAATTACCATTGTAATGAACTATTTAGGTGATTTTAATTTTAATTTGAAATCAAATTAATTTATTTAAATGTATTTAAATTTAAATTAATTAGATTTTTTTAAAATGAAGTTATTTGGAAAAGAATCAAGACTAGTTCATCAGTAAACAGATCTGATTCCAGTCCAGTAATGGCTAGAGTAATTGACATTTTTAATTTGATTAATTATAAGTAATTAAATAAGTCTTGATCTGGGAATTAATGGCAAGACTGACATAATGTAAGTAACTACAAAATCTATC
>JAQIYI010001623.1:0-11387 GCA_034700265.1 Polyzonium germanicum
TGTATTCCCTAAAAATTAGTTACGTAGGCTATTTAATATTAGGCTTATAAATTATATTTAAATTATTTATAAATGTATGCTACCGGTAGGCCTATTAATAAGCTAATTAGCCCTAATAAATTTGTTTAAAAATGATTTAGGCCTATACATGGATTTAAGTTAGTAAATTAATTAGAAATGTTGGCCTAAGCCCATTTATTTCCAAATTAGGCAAATGTAAATATTGTAGGCCTATTTATAATTCTAGACCATACGCCTGATTCATTATGAATTTATTTTTCAAATTTTAAGTTTAATAGGATTCTCGTACGCAGCAGACTTTGTGCATTTCTGAGTAGCGAAACCCAAACCAAAATGCGTGAATAATTGAAAATTTTGTTGTCCTTTTTTAAAGTCTTTTTCTTCCGATCTGTGTGGTCACGCTGTTGCGCAACACGCCGCAAGTGGTAAATCACATTTGGATAACAAAATTCTTTCGTCGAAAACCAACTGAGAAAAATCTGTAGGCCTAGTTGCGCTATTTCAAAACGTGAAAAGAAAAATGGCGGCGGCGATCACGGGGCTACAATGCGATGCAACGTAACGCGCGCTCTGCCTTGTCTTGAGCCTACTTTTTGTCTTGGGCGCATTTTCTAGCGTGACTGAGCGAATACTTCCGGTTTTTAAAATTTCTTTTCCAGTTTTTTTTGTTTAGATTTTTTATCTTGTGGTTGGTTAAGCGTACGTGGTTTCACGTTATGGACGAATTTTGCGGCGAGTTTCCGTTGTTAAGTTCGAATGCGATTAGCGCATCACGTGACGTTAGATTCAAATTACAATTTAAGCCTAACGTAACGGCTTTTGCGCTTCTGTTTTTTCTTCAGCTTAAGCCGCAAGCTTATCGGTCGAGCGAGATCTGATGTGTGTTAGCTTATCTGAAAGGTGATCAGACCACGTGACGGCTCGATCATGCGCACAAGACAGATTATCACAGACGACGTGTTAAACGGTGCTCGCTAGCCCTCGCTAATAAAAATGCTTTTTTTTTAAATATTTCTTTATAATCCTAATCTTAAATCAAAGGCTAGACTTGGTTTATTACAGCACTGATGAGGTAACTCAACTTGAGTTACTCAACCAAGTTTAATGTTTCCAAATGATGTAGAATTTAAAAAACCCTAAAATAACAGAAAAAACTGCGGAATTTTAGGAAATCACCTGAGCGTAGGTAGGAGAGACTAGGTTGGTTGTTTCGTAACAACTTTAGTCACTGGAAAAAGTACTTTTTTATTATCGCCACGTCGTCCAGATTAATTACCTCGTTCTATTTATGGCCTACAAGTAGGCCCGCATCAGAAAAGCAAGATGGCCGCGCGCAGCAGAGAAAGAGTTCAAATGTTGCCTTTTCTTTTCGTTGACCTCAATCTGGCCCGCCCACTCACACTTAGCCATCTATTTCTTGTTTCATCCGACCATAACTCACAAAATGTAAAAAATAACTGAAAAAAAACAGTTTCACTTGAAAATTCAGAAGCGTCGTCCTCTATAATTTAAAACCGGAAATGCAGATGATGTATCTCGTAGAAGGCATCTGACGACGCCATCTTTGATTCGTATCTGCAGACTATTGATTGAAATCGTCTGCCATTTCCTGCTTGTTATATTTCACACCTACCCGTGTCCTCCGCCCTGCCGTTTTGGTTTCAGTTATTATGCCTATTTTATATGCCTATTTAGTATTAGGCCTAAACCACAAACAAAAACAAAGGAAATATTTTCTGCTCGTCAGGCACATCCTAGCGCGAGGCCTATCAGAACACAAATAAATAGCATCAAGTTCAACTACCTGTGCTCTCAAAAATGCGTGTGATCAATAGAGGCGGGAAAACCTAAAATATGCAATATGCACGCCTAATAAAGCATGCACGATGAGTGTGAAAACATGGTCACAAAATGTCTACATTTAGACATACAGTACATGCATGCTTCAAAAAAGTTTTATTTTGATGGCAATTAATAGGCCTATCCTTATTGTGCATATTTGGTATTTTGTCATTTTTATGTCCAGTCTTTGAGACTGGCATGCTCGCTGCTTACATAAGCCAACAGAACACATGGACCTGCATATACAAATCCGACCTCATATGATCACGACATGAAACAAATTTGAAGCGTTAAATGACGTCAACTATGATGGCACAACATGCTGCAGGCCTAATTGCGATCAGGTTTTATCGAGCACACAGATGAGTTAATTGATGATGACTAAGCATTGCGTCACAAATGCCTGCTTAGTTATTTTAATCGATTATTGTTAACCAGATAATAACCAGTGTTGTGTGTGCGAATTGCGGGGAGCAGTTAGGCGCAACAAGCTGGCTGCCCTAAAATGGCAAAGATGGCGCCCAAGAAATTAAAATTCGTTATCAAGGCTGGGCCTTTTAAGGTAAATGACATGTTTCAGATATGTATGAGTGTACCAACAGCTAGTGTCTGCTGTTAGATTGTTGCTAGACCTAAATGGTGGGCCTATAAAAGTTTTTTTCTTTCAGTTTTGAAATAATGGGCCTAATAATGTGGTTATTCGACTAACAGCGAGCCTAACTGACCTTGATTGACCCAGTTGCACGGCGCGCCCCGCTATCTCTACGTAGGCTCTCAAGCTTTCAAACGTGTTTGAAAATGTGAAAAGTTTAGATTTTAAACGCGCAACAAATAGGCCTAAATAGGTAAAATATGAAATTATAATGGAAAAGTTTAGATTTTTCTAGAGCGTCGTAATTATTTTAGTCTTTTCTAGAAATCTCCTTTTAGCCAACAATTAACATTGCAACAAGACCTAAATTCGACAATCAGACATCTTAACAACAACAACAACGCCTTTAGGCCTATTTCCAATGTAGGCCTAGGCCTACCAAACTAATTTGCTTTCCATCTTAATTTCTCTAGAGCTTGAATCTGAATATAAGACATATGTTTGATTAGATCACGGGCCCTGCAAAGGCTGCAATAATAATGAAGAAAAAATTGAATGTGTGAACAGCTTTGAGCTCAGTTCTACAAATCTAATTGTAGTATTGTATAGGCCTACGATATATGTAAATAGGCTGTGCTCAATTTATTCAAATGAATTTTTTTGTATATATTTAATAACGCGCCAGAATTCTCTCATGAGGCCTACATGACTTCATTTTTTTTCTTTAAATCCTGGATTAATTTTAATTCACTTTCATGCGGCCTTGTTCCAGCTTTAACATGCCCAGAGAAGAAATTAAATAAAAAAGTGAGATAACATTAAAATATAGGCTACATGTACGGTACTGACTAACCTTATAGACAGCTACCTGCTCAATTCAAATTTTGCATTTCACAATTTTAAATTAACTAGGCCACGTGATCGTGATTAAATCGCGATGCAAAACGCAGCAGGAATGCTAATTATTGCGTGAGAAATCTTTTTGCCGATCATGTTTAATTAAAATAATTCCGAGATTGGTGCAGGATCACCTTCATTTTGCGTACGTGTAGTAGGCCCACTTAAGAAGAAAACTAAAGAAAAAATACCGTAGCTAACAATTGCCTTGTAATTGCTGAAAGTAAATCATCTTGATTGAGAATTAGGCGGCAAGGCCTAGTTGGATTTTTACAGATGTACGGTATGTATGATCCAGCCTAAATAAAATAATTAAAATGGTCTGAATTAAATTAAGCTAAACTATGGAGTAAGCGAGCAAGTTTTTGCAGGTTTTATCTTCAGCTTTAGCGCGTATTTATGAATACTAGGCCGGTGAGTTTATGTGTACAATCAACAACAAGCAGAATTTGGGATTGAGATCTAGGCCAACAGTATAGGACCCCTCTTAAAATATTGTCGGAAGGCCCATTAGCCTAAATGGGTCACCTGTAATTCTTGTACATTGTAAACCAGCTGTTTTAAGTGGGCCTACTGCACGTACACTGTCACCTTGGTGACTGTTTTTGTACCGGAAGTTGGTCTGCAATTACCGCCTACTATATTACCCACCATGCTTTTCAACCTGCTTTTGCACAAGTTCAAAAACATTGTTTTATTTGTGTACCCAACGTTAGGTCTACGGAATATTGTTTACGACTTTATACCTGGAATAACATTGCTTAGGCCTACGTCGATTTTGAGTTCAAGTTAGGCCTCCAGTTTCGTTTCTCAAGTTGCACTATGTTGTTGATTTGGCAATGGCAATGGCCCACAATGCCACAAAATGCAAGTTTCATCGGGTTAGTTTTTTGGTAACCGTCGTAAATTTTCTGTTCTCTCCACTTGGACACGTCCAACAAGTTTTAACCATTATAGGCCTGAACAAATAATAATGAAAAACTAAAACAATCTCGTCCCTAAGGCTAGCCTTGGCCTACTTGTTTCATTAATAGATCCTTCGACACTTTTAGATAGGTTTCTGATTAAACAACAGTTTCCCAAACAAAACTCAAGCAAAGCAAAAAAAATAAATCCAAAATAAAATTTTAAAATTTTCAATTATTGCATTTCAAATTTTCAATGCGCTCGTTAATAAATCAACTGCTATGAAGTATTTATTATTACGCCTGTTTACATACATGTGGGGCTGTGGGCCCACCTTTTAGTCACGTTTAATTAACTTTTAACCCCGTTTTTTCTCTTGTTGAAAGAGCAAAGAAATAAACAAAACAATAAAAACAAATCTTTGAACACTTTCAATTGTAAGCCTAGGTCTATACTTACTCTCGCCATAAATGCCGGTCTTGATTTGCTTTTAATTTTAATTCTTTCTTTTTTGCTTTTAACAAACACAATTTAGGCCCAGGCCTGTAAATCAAATTAGGCTTAACGTTAATTTAATTTAGAAGAAAGAATAAAAATAATTTTGCGAGAGCTTTTTAAGCGCATAGGCCTACTTAGGTTTGACCTATTTTTCATTATGCAATGCACATGGGTAGGCCTATAGATCCCCCAGCAGAGGTGTATGCACACTTGAGTGCTAGTTATGCGTATAATGCATTTCTGAGCGGCGCCATTTTCTAAGCCTATTTTCTGAAGGAATTTCGAAGATAGGTGGGTGGAGGAGCTCAACAATTAAAATCACGATTTAAAAGTTTTTCTTTTTAGTTAGGCATATAGGTCTAGGCCTATTTCTTTAGGCAAATACCTCGTTCCGCCCTCAACTAGGCTTATCTCAGCTGGCATTATAGGCCTAACGTTCAGTTAGGCCGGTTAGTTTGATATTTATTTTATTTTGGCCATAAATAATCCGTGGATAGGCGTAATGTACTCATAATGGTCAGTAAATTGTGAAATTCCCAGGAATAGTTCAAAACGTTTTCAAGCAATTCTTCCATGGCATATCCGCCATTTTGTTTGTTTTTTATTTCAAACAACTTGGAGCTTTGTGTAAAACAACTGACGGCCTATTTGGACTGAACTTTTTTGTGTGCAATCGGCAACAAACAGCCACAAATTAACCGTGCCTCTTGTGTATTCACGTAAAAACCCAGGCCAAGGTAGGGGCGTAAGGCCTAAATTCTTCCCAGATTTTCCACGGATGCCTTCTCCGGTACTAGACTAAGGACCCAAACAAAGAAGAAAAAAAACTTGTTTTCTTGACTTCACGGTTAAAACCTCTCATGGTTTTTTTTCTTCTGATTTTTTGCTTTTCTCAGAACAAAATTCCCCACGAATCATTGTTCTCTGACCGTAATTCACGTAAACAGCAGAACAAGTGAACATACAAAGTAGGCCTAGTGGAAGCAAAAATCGCGTAGTTAAAAATGTAGTTAAAATTGAACTTGATGAATCAGGACTGCGAAAAGTCCTACGATCATCGAGAAGTGTAGTAGGCCTATACATGTATTTTAATGTATACGTAGGCCTATGCCAATATAAGTAATAGGCCTATTCCATATATTAAGATGGGCCTATATATAAGTAGGCTATACTTGTCTGCCATCCGCCATTAAAATGAAACTGCCATTTAGTCAACATCGAGCAGCCGCCATGAAAGGGAAACAGGGTCCTGATTTAACATTGGCCGCAGCGCTCCTAGTGGCGAAAATGCGAAGCCTACAACATATTTCATGGTGTATGTAGCCTAAGTAGGTATTTTATTATATACGATCCCGGTATCGATATCGACCGTAATTCGATATCAATGAATGTTGTGTAATGCTGGTTTATAGGAGGACTCCGGCGCATACAAGCCCGCATGTACTGTAAAATCGTCTGCTAATTAAGAGACGCAGTAGCACTGCAATAAAAGTACAAATAAAGCAAGATTTCAAAAATCTTAATTGCACTTACGCCTACTTAGTTAAACGTCTTTTGCACTGCTCACAAAGGCAGCCACTTATAGACCCATTGTTGCTTGCTTGGGTTCTGAATGGATTCTTCAGTTTTTTTTTTTTTTTTTTCTACTGATCTAATGCGATATTGTGATATGAAGTTTGTGGAATGATCACGCTATTTCCGGTTTAAAAGGAGCGATTAATGCCACCATGACACCCATTCATCAGTTCACCCTGTACAATGTGTTCGTGCCTTTGCGTGCTCGGAGAAACAAAACAATGGGCGAACAATATCTGTCAAACATCTGCACGAACATGCACATAGGAAGGATCCTCTTGTTTTGCTCTTCAAGTCGCACAAGTGCGTTTGCCGACGTATTTAGTCCTAACTGTGCTCGCGGTATTGAGGTTAGCATCGTTCAAGTAGCTTAAAAAGTTGAGATCGGATCATCATCGGCGACCTTGAGGTCATGTGATGGCCGCCATCTTGAGTCTTGATGGCGGCCATTGTTTTGCAGCCTGCTACCTGCATGCAGCGCCCGCACGTGCGTCTTGCTCAAGGCAAACAATAGGCTTTTAGAGCATAAATTCGCATTGGTCCGTCGTACGATTTTCAGTCGCTGGACGACACTTGCATCAGAGAAATTTGCTATTTGATCTCGTATGCCGCTAGATCGTAGGAAATCGCGGATGCAATCGCGAATAGTCGCACGACAGGTGGTTATCAAGCCTAATGACGTCATACGCTTTTCTCGCTGGGCGGCCATAAAGAAAATTTCATTCAACGACTAAAAATTGGCTTCGAAGGGTACGGTACGTGTCGTACGACGTCGTAGAGCGCTATATCACCCGATTTGAGGGGAAAATCGCACAGTTTGCGAATGGTGGGCTGAAAACAAGTGTGTGACACGGTTTGAGCCCTGCTTTTGAACTCTTAAGTACCGCCGGCATGGAGCACACAGTGCGCGCTTTAATTTACCTTGCGTTTTACATGTATTGGCCTAGCTAAGTGTGTCTAAAATTGAGTTTTCAGCCTAGGCCTGCCTGAGTGTGCACTCGCGATCAATAACTGCCGAATATTTCTTGGAATTTGCGGCAACCTTAAAACGTAGATAAAAGAGAGCATGTTTACTTTTGTTTCTATGGCAACCAATGTACGCTTTATGATGGTGATTTAACGTACGAGCACAATGGCGTTTATGAAGCTCGTTTATTTAGTAGACATTTAGGCCTTTAGAGAGAAAGAAAAATCGTGAAACTCCCATGATCGTCATCGCTTAGCCTACTTTTAACGTTAAATTAATTAGGCGCCCAACTCGATATTGTTGTCCCATCATAAATGGATCAAGACCTAATTGAACTAACCTTTCAGAGTCTTTGATTTTATCGGCAACCGTTTAGGCCTTTCGCCAATCATTGTTCGAGCGAAGCGAGGACTAGAGGAGTACATGCAAGCAGCATTGTCCGTCCATCCTCAGGCTGAAACCACTAATGACTTAAGGACTGGTATCACTAGCGGGTGACTTGAGCCTTGCTCACTCGTGTTAACCTATGGGTGAGCACCGCTCGAGTCACTCTGGAGAATCGCGCTATACCGGCTAGCGATACCAGACTAGATCTATCTCGACTTGATAGAATCTCAAGAGGGTCTCTGATGACGTCTGTTTTTCTCGATACTTTCTTGGATGGTCAAATGTTGAAGTTTTCTCTGCCTGTCTTGGGATTTTTCCAAGTCGATCAGACAGCTCTAAAAGCATTAGTGATTCCAGCCTTAAGGGCGGAATCAGTAGTGCAAATATCTCAGACCTGTCTCGAATCAAGACGGCTTTAGCATTAACTTACGGTTATGAAGGGAGACTACTCTCGTAATTAGTGAATGCGTGTGCAGAACTGCAGATGATAACTAATTTTGTACTAATCTCCTTTCATAACCGGAAGTTGGTAAAGCTCAGACAGGCCTCTTGAGATTTGCACTAGTCGTTCCGACCAAAGATTCTTCGCCAGGACATTAGTAGTGCATACTACACTAGCCTAGTTGAAGATGTCTGATGGCGCACTGCGAGTGGACCGAGTGTTTCAAGTTCTGTGCCCTGCAGCGGCGAAATGCCGTTTCAGGCACTTGTTTATAATTTGGGACATTTTTTATTAAATCTTAGATTTTTTATCAACAATTAGGCGATCACTGCCCACTTAGCGGGATATTTAACCGCAATTTTAAAAACTAATTTGTCTTAATCCAGTAGGCCTAGACTATAGCCCTACAGAATGTAATATTTTTTAGTTTTCGCATTTCCGCCAGTAGGAGCGCTGCCGCGCTCAATGTTAAATCGAAATCGCGACCGTGTTTCACTTTCATGGCGGCTGCTCAACGTTGATCCAATGGCAATGGCGGATAGCAGACGACGCTCATTTCCGGTTTAGATGGTGTATAACAGGGCTCTGCCTGATCAAAAGTTTATTCAAAATGCACTTTCGAAAGTGATCAACAATATTTAAGCTCACCCTGTAAACTTGTTTATTTTTTTTTTTCTTGGCAAGCAACGATTGTTTTTAATACACGGGTAGGTAGTCGTGAGTGTTTTAAATGTCCGGCAGGAGGCGCCACAATGGCACGCGTAGGCTCTGGCATAATTGAGCTACCTTTTTGCCAGGTATTTAGGTCAATTGCATTTGAATATTTGAATTTGACACTGCATTTCCGGCAGTAGGCCTACACATAATCAAATTTCCACACGTTTCGAAAACAGACAAAATGATAGGCCCGACATATCAAGAAGGGTTAAAAGGCCAAAAATTAACCCGCGTTTCATATTTCCTCCATTTTAATTGATTGCAACGAGAGAGATATTAAAATTTTTTTTCTTCATTTAATTCAAAACCGATGTGAAGCGCTTTTAGGCCTCCTGACGTCAATCAAGTTTCACGAACCACATTCATGGACATCGTCGATTATGTTTTAATACATATACTGTAGATCTGTCTACACATATTGAATCTGGTGCCATCTGAGTTTGCGAGTAGTCCTTCGTTCGCTCGGACAATTAATCAAACCGGAAAACGCGGCGGCCTACACACATATCAATTGTGGCCAGGGTCAATAGCTGATTGCTAGGCTGATTATAGGCCTACGCGGGCAACCCAGAAACTGACAGCAGAATAATCACAATCAGAAGTGGGCGTGTGCGGGCAGTTAAAGCAGAATCAGTGTCTCTGCGTGCGATCGTGTGAGGTCAACCGCAACAATGATAGCACCAAGTAAAGAGGCCTATATATAGTTTGTGTATTATATTTAGGCCTATTTATACTAGAGCCTTAGATCTTCCCCTATTATTAGCATGCCATCTCAAGAATTCAACAACATGATGATGAAGAAGAAAAAATTAAACTGTTGGCTTGATTAGGCCTAACCAGCCATCAAAGTTTTGTTTCCGTGTCATCAGGTTTATGATGAGATCAGCTGATAACGGTTTGATTGAAACAATTTCAACTAATGGACCGAATGTACTGTATACAGGATGTACTAGCTGTGCGTGCACCTCAATATCCGGAACGTAGACCTTTATATAAACTAGGCCTAGCTATCACAATCGTATTTCAATTTGCATAAAAAGAAAAGAAAACAAAATTCAGATGTTGTTTTAGAGCAGGCTATTTTTAGCATCGTTCATTTATTTTTTAATTAACTATCCGGGCCTACATTAGTCTTAGGCTGTAGACACTAATGACCTTTACTGCTGTCTCGACTTTACAAAATCCCAAGACAGGCTGAGAATACGTCATTTTTCTACCAGCATTAGGTTTTTATTATATTTTTATTATATTTGTCAGGCTTTACGGGCTTGTAATGCAATTAATAATTAACTTCCTGTCGATTTTTCCCCCTTTTCATTTCCAAGTATTAGTTCACGAATTCAATTCACTTCCTTGAGTGCATCATTCAAGGAATTTTATTCCCGAGATTTTAATTAAAAAGCGATGCACAAGGCCTATAAGTTGTCTACACTTTCGTGTTTTTCTTTCTACTTCCTAATATTTTTTCTTTGCTTTACATGGACTGTTTTGAATGAAAATTTATTTAGGCCCTATTTTATTTAGTCTCACGCTCGCCTAGAATTTCATTGTGTTTATTCTGTTTATATGAAAGATGATGTAAAAATGTGAAATTTTTCTTTTATTCAAGTTTTTGGGAGGGAAGTAGGCTTGGCTTTTTACATCTTTATCGATGAATTATGCCAAAATAATATGCGAAAAGTTCTCGTCTGAAAAGTCGGCGTGTGTGTGAACACGTGCTAAAAAGTAGGTTAGTGTATCAATACGCGTAGGCTAACTTGCTAAGTGATTTTTCTTGTACAAACTTTATTTTGTGCCTAATTATTTTCCCGCGCCGTTCATTGGGTAATCCAATGATGATCATCATCATCATCATCATCATCATTCCAGCCAAAAATTGCTTCGCAATTAGGCCTAACCGTTTTTGTTGTTGTTAAGCCGCCTTCAAGCCTATTTTATTTATAATGTTAGTTTAGCCGCGGATACGCGCAGACTGCCGATACACTGCAGTTAGTGTAGTGTGTGTACGCATTTTGGCGTTAAATACCAATTGGCTTTTTTTTATAAGTATTACGTAATTGTAGTTATTAAGTCATTGTTTCAAAATTATAGGAAAAAACAAAATTAGGCCTACAGTTATGCCTGCTTAGCTTTTTTTTGGCAAGTTAAGTGCCGGCAGTAACCTTTTCTTAACCTTAATCATTTAACGGCAAGAATTCTTCTGGATTGATTCTAAAAATGCAAAACCGGAAGTTGTTGTCAGGCTCTTACATTCTAGGCCTATAATTTAATTTATGGTTTTTAATTTTTGCGTAAAAGATTTATAAAAATACCAGTATGGCCTAATTTTTTTTAATTAGGCCAAACTTAAATTTTTGTTGTAATTAGTCTTAATGACGTGCTAGCCTAATATTTACACAGAAAATTAGACATAGCTAGAATAGGGATGCGAATTTGTTTTAATTTAACGTAAATTATACATATTTATGATTAGGCATAAAATAAATTACATTTTTGTAATTAGAAATCCATTTGTCTCGGCTAGCCAAAACAAATGGATTATT
>JAQIYI010001624.1:0-11386 GCA_034700265.1 Polyzonium germanicum
GACCAGAGAATCAATCCGGAGAACCGGAACAACACAACACCCAGGGGATGGTGCAATGGGGATCGAACCCATGACTCAGAGTAGCCGTGAGCGAGCAGAGCAAAGCAGAAAGCCCTGCTCTACTCACTGAGCTACCGGAGCTCCCCATCGAGCCATTTAAAAGGCTAAATGGCATTGGCCATGGCCACTCCATTCCTGCTCCTTCGTCGAAGAGCTCATGTTGGGAATTGAAGCAATAATTGGCGCTAGTAGACACATCAAATATTTTTCACCAGGAAATGTAAAATGTACACCGCGGGATGGCGCTAGTCTACAACCTGGATGTTTAGGTGTTTCACTTCATTTCGGGATCGAGCAGGTCTTGCATTTGCGAATACGAGCGTCCGGAGCCTCCGATAGGCCATTACAATGAGAAAGACCTTGGCCTTCATTGGTTATCAGGGCATCATTTTGATTTCTAGAAGACGACTCGTTTTGTCGATAACACATTGCACGGTATAATACCGCGCGTTACGTTATTATTCTTGGCTACGGTACTCACAAAATATAATTAGTTAAAATAAACGTGGCCTATTGGGGGCTCCATACATGAGCGGTTTCGCATCGATTCGAAAGCCAAACCGATACGAGTTTTACGGAACTCCCGAATGGCCATGGTGCACGTTGCTAATTTTATTTTTCGTTTAGGCCTAGGCCTACCATTATCTTTTTGAAGTAGGCCTAATGATCCTTTTTATCCTGGAGATAACGGAAATTATCATCGATATATCGATAAAATTGATCGGTAGCGTTAGATAAGCACAGCGTGGACATTCGGAAGCTCCGTAAAATTCGCATCGGGTGGTTCTGTGGTTGGCACAGAGACTATTCTATTCTGCGTTGGCATACCGTTTCATCGATGGTTGTCAAAACCGGAAGCTCATTCTTTTCGACAAGGGCGAGTGCCCGAGGGGGAAGATCTGATGGCGCATTTCGCGATGTTTTGCTAATTTGTTGCGACTCTAACCATTAATGACTCGATCCCCTGGGACAAGCTCTGGGATTGGTTTTGACGACGTCTAGTTTTGGACTTTTGGTCACTGTGTTTTCGTTGTGAAGGAACAAATCCCGCCGAAAAAAAATGGACGAATTAAAGCGCCTGGAATATCTGTCTTTGGTTTCCAAGATTTGCACTGAACTAGAGAACCATTTGGGATTAAACGACAAGGATTTAGGTGAGATACCGTAACCCTGGAAACTTTGAAAACGCCTAAAACTAATTATGATTTATGAGGTTGATGAAGCTAAAAAGGCCTAAGGGTGTACCTAGGGCACCTATGACAGTAGGCCTTCTTATCTACCGGTACATCGTGTCTTGCGGTCCTTTCCGAAGCAGGTCGAGATGCCCCTAGAGTCCTAGACTGCAAGAGAAGGTCCCTATGATTCGTCCATGGACGTTTTTTGCGCAAACGTTCAAAAGAACACTGTAATTGTTCGCGCAAGCGAAGTACTTTTTCGATTGGCACGGAATTCGTCGTTGTCGTTGGTTTGTCGTTAAGTCGTTGTGACGACTCATCACACCCACGTGTGAGCTAGAGAGCTAGCAACGATGCGATTAAGCATTTAGTCTCATTTGACAATCTTCTATGATGGCGCAGGCCTCCAGAATTACATTAATCATTTATGGCTCTCACTCGCTCGAACATTATTACAGTGTAATATCACCTGCCAAATGGACTGAGAAGGGTTGAAAGCAGGCCCTTAGTTGAATTGAGTTGAACCACATCCCTGTACCGGTAAACTCACAGGCCTAGGCCTTTTTTGATATACATGTAGGCCTAGGCCTACAGTACTGCACTTCAGCTAGCCAGTACTGCACTGGTGCCTTGCCTATACTGCACGCAAAGGGTTATCCTAATTAACGTTTGTATTTTATTTGTTTGTTGCAGCCGAGTTCATCATTGCGTTGGCTGAAAAAAATGACACTTTCGACAAATTCAAAGCCGTCCTGGACGAGAACGGGGCAGAATTTCCGGTAGGTTAGGCCTAACCTTGGCCTAATAAGAAATGCGTGACATAACAGGTTGTCAGCTGAACAGCTGGCCTTTTGTTAAACAATTTGGAATATCATACAGTACCGGTACGTGGACTTGGGTTAATTAAAGAGCGAGAAATTATTAATTTATTTTATTTTTTCTAGGAATCTTTCGTCTCAAACTTGCTTCGAATCATTCAACACATGAAGCCTAAAAAATCGGGCGGCGACACGATTTCTTCATCGTCGACGAATTGGCAGATGTCCGCCTCGTCTTCAAAGACCGAGCAGGAGAAGAAGAAGGAGATGTTTCCGTTTCTGGCCATTCCAAACGACTTCGCCAACCGAGTAAGTGTCCTCGGTGCTTTTTAAGTGAATTATATGTATTTGAGTCATCACTTCGACCACACAGCAGCTGGGCCACTGAGGTAGCTTCGGGTTTGAATCCCGCGCATGCAAGATGGGTGTTTGTCATTGTCTTGTCTTTCGCTCAAATTTAACCGGATGCACTTTGCTTGTTGTGGCTGGTGCTGCTTGCAATATGGCCTTTTACCAGCGTAATGAACAATAATAATAATAGGCCTAATATAATAATTATATAATATTATATATCATTGTAAGCGCTCATCTAGGCGGCGGTTTAGTACTTGCAGTAGTGTTAGGTAAAATTCCAGCACTCACAGCCGGCCCGCGTGGTGCTGCCAACTGGCGGCACCATCGCAAACCCTGAGCCCCAGACACTCCAGCCAATCAGGGAAATCCAAAATGGCTTCCCCATAAATCGGACTCTCTGATTGGCTACCAACTTCACCGCCCGCTCTCACCTCGCTTCTCCCTCGTTGCCCTTCCAACTCTCACTTTCATTCAAACGAATTCACAAATTCTTTTATTTCTAACGAAACGCCAAAACTAATTTTAGACGAAGTCCAGCGTAAAACAAAAGGAACTTCATGAAAGTTTTACGCTTGACTAACTTCTTTGACTTACCTTCACTAACACAGTGACCTAGAGTCACTGGCGGACTTCCGGCAAAAAGGATAATCCATCACGAATATTATTACTGCCCGCTAGTATATAATCTCGCAATAAATAAATAAACGGAACTTCGACTTTGAAATTTAAACAGAAACGTTTCGCCTCTTTTATTTTTCTTTGCAAATTATACGCGAACCGCCGAAACCTAAACTTACAGTAGGCCTAGTATTTCGAGGGCTTTTAGCTTTCAAGTTTTGACGTAAATTTACTTCCTATTTTATTTCTAATTCACTTCCAATGTTCTTTAGTGCATGTAGGTCTAAGCTTATTTTTTCTCTGCAGACAATGTTGAATTCAGAGAAGGTTGTGGACGACGCTATGGCTCAGCTGGAGGCACTTGCTCCCAAACTGTAAGATGAAAACAGCTCAAAGCATTTATTGTTTTTAAACTGATGCGGTCTATTTTGACAGTGTACCCGACGGGATCCCGGCTGTTAAAAAACGAGAACCAACTAGTCCCTCTAAGTCGGTCAGTAGCCATCGTCGTCGATCGCGCAGCCGTAGTCGCAGTCGAGACAAATCTCGGCGTTCAAGAAACGACCGAAGAAGGGGTAGCAGAAGCCGGTCAAGGGAGAATCGAGACGATCATCGACACCACAGTCGTCACAGCGGACGTCGACGATCTCGCTCTAGAAGTCGCTCGCCGTCTCATAGAAAACGCTCGCGAAGCGCTGACGACAAAAAGGGCGACAAAGATGGAAAGGGTTCAGAATGGATGCCACCTTTGGAGCCTGAAATTGGAAAGGTGAGTTATTATATTAGCAATAATTAATTTTCATCTAATACGGACTAAAAGAAATATTTTCAATTAAAACTTTATTTATCACCCATCTTGCATTTAGAAATTTGATCAACGAAAAATTAAAACTAAGCATAGCGAGAAACTAAGCATAGGAATCGATAAACAAAATTGCCATTTTCACTTCTTTGTACATACAGGATATAAGACTCCTTATTAATTTGTTTTAATAACTGCAGATATTTAATGGCAAAGTGACGAACATCATGCAGTTTGGGTGTTTCGTCCAACTGGATGGACTTCGGAAGCGTTGGGAGGGTCTTGTCCACATCTCTCAGGTAATGGACATTAAACAAAATAATTTTTTTGTAAAAACTTTATTAATTTCTAATTATTCTTTTTGAAATTTCTTCAATTTAGCTGAGAAGAGAAGGCAGAGTTACGAATGTGAGTGATGTCGTTCAGCGGGGTCAAAAGGTCAGAGTGAAGGTGCTATCATTCACCGGCCAAAAGACGAGCCTTTCAATTAAGGTGAGTTATAGTATTTTAAATAATTGTGTTTTCGGTCAATATTGCTCGTGGATTTAGGCATTCATTTAGAATTGATGTGGGTTTGAAAAAAATTAACAGGACGTCGATCAGGATACAGGAGAGGATTTAAATCCTAGCCGCGATTCAATGTCGGGATTCGGTGGCGGAGGCAGTGGAGACTTTGGAGACGAACCGGCAAGAAATCCCGATCGACCGACTGGCTTGCCGCTTGTTGGAGCAGCTGCCAATTCCTCGACGGCCGATGAAGATACTGGAGGTAAAGGCGCAGGAAACAAGAAGCGTATTCAGAGGATATCGTCTCCGGAAAAGTGGGAAATCAAACAGGCACGCCTTTATGCAAATCATGAAATGTCTTTTTAAAATATTGACTGTTGCTTATTTTGATTTCATTTGTATACAATTTTGACGTATTTTTGTTCGTGTTCTAGATGCTCGCTGCCAATTGCATCGATAAGTCCGAGTTACCTGATTTTGACGAAGAAACTGGATTGTTGCCCAAAGATGAGGACGATGGTAAGTGTATTCATTTTTCTCTTATATTCTTGAAAGTTATTGTTTTTTCATAAAACTTGTAATTCTGGTGAATTTTTAGCCGCATATATTAAGCCGTAGTTAATGTATTGTTAATTGATTTTAGCTTAACATAAATATTACGAAAACTAATTAAGGAATTCTTTTAATTATTTTGAGAAACTAATAAGAAATTAGATCCAGAGGGAATGTAATAAATAAAGAAATAACAATGTATAAATAGAGTTAATGAAACATCAAAAAGTATTTAAAAAAAATTAATAAAACATTTGATAACCATGCAAATTATTGATGATGATTGATGAAGATTAAAAATGATCGTGATGAAATATAAAAAATGAAAAACCTTTGTAACTCAAGAAACAAATCAAAATGACATCAACAAAGCATTAGACACAACCGTATGCTTATAAAGTCTGCTTAGTTCAGTGCACTGTTTTGTAAATTTGTATTTATTTTTTTATACTTGAATTTAATTTGCAGATGAGGATGTTGAGATCGAGTTAGTTGAAGACGAGCCCCCATTTCTTCGAGGTCATGGTCGTTCCAACTTTGACCTTAGTCCTGTTCGTATCGTCAAGGTAAGATTCAGATAATCCATGTGGTAAAAAAAACAAGTGGATGACGATAATCTAATATGACTATGCTCAAATGAACTCAAGTTTATGCAGGTCTAAATTTCTTTGCAATTAATCATGGTTTCAGAATCCTGACGGTTCTTTGGCTCAGGCAGCCATGATGCAGTCGGCACTAGCAAAAGAACGTCGGGAGCAGAAGATGCTACTTCGAGAGCAGGAAATGGATTCAATTCCAACGGGCCTCAATAAACACTGGATCGATCCAATGCCTGACGGTAAACTTAGTGTTATTTTTAAAGCGGCGTAAATCGATTGAATAGAAATTGCCATAATCGCAATTACATTTAATTAACGCAGTGGAGGGTCGAACGCTCGCGGCCAACATGCGCGGTATTGGCATTGGAACGCAGGATATGCCAGAGTGGAAGAAACACATTACTGGCGGCAGCAAAGCATCGTACGGTAAGAAGACTCAGATGACCATATTGGAGCAGCGTCAATCGTTACCAATCTACAAACTCAAAGACGAACTTGTCAAGGTGAATATTAACGTTCTCTATCTACATATGATATATAGCATGTTGTGGTTATTTGACTCAATAAAAATCGATTTTTGAATGTTTTTTTTTCGCAGGCTGTAACAGACAATCAGATTCTGGTTGTCATTGGCGAGACGGGATCCGGAAAAACTACTCAAATGACGCAGTATTTAGCTGAGGCAGGATACACAACACGAGGTCATATAGGTTGTACGCAGCCACGTCGAGTCGCTGCCATGTCCGTCGCCAAGAGAGTCTCGGAAGAGTTTGGTTGTCGTCTTGGTCAAGAGGTCTTATTAAGATTATTTTATTTTTGTAAACTGAATTACATTTAAAATTAAATTGACAAAGTATTCATTTCAAAATAAATAAGTATTTTAAATGGCGATAAATAAATATAAAACTTGCATAATTTTATATGTTATTTTATTTTAATTATTTATTATATCATCGATTAAAATATTAGTTTTAATTGTTTAACAATATTTAATCATTTTTAAAATCGAGATTTGATAAATACATGTATATCAATAGCGGCAGTGTACATCTACGTGTAATCGTTTATATCAAATAATTGATAGTTTATAATTTTTAAATAAGTTAAAAATTAGTTCATTGGTTAGTCGTTAATAGTGTTCATTCCAATTCTAATTGTGATTTTAAGGTTGGTTACACGATCCGGTTTGAAGACTGTACTAGCTCTGAAACTGTGATCAAGTACATGACGGACGGAATGTTGCTTCAGAAGAGTCTCGTCGATCCAGATCTCAAAGAGTATGCGGTTATTATGCTCGACGAGGCTCACGAACGAACCATGCATACCGACGTTCTCTTTGGCCTCCTAAAGCAGGTGAGTTTTCCCATATTTGAGTTGCAAGGGACTCCTAAATAACTCAGAACCTCTTTGTTATTTATTGACTATATACATTCATTTAATTTATTCAGGCTGTGAAAAAAAGGGTTGAATTGAAGCTGATAGTGACGTCAGCCACTTTAGACGCCGTCAAGTTTTCACAATATTTCTTCGAAGCAGTAAGTTTTCAATCCCCTTTTTTGGTGTTGATTTAATTTTAATTCGCTTTAATTTAAATTTTTTCTATTGCTTTCAGCCAATCTTCACGATTCCAGGACGCACGTTTCCCGTCGAGATTCTATACACTAAGGAACCGGAAACAGATTACTTGGACGCGTCGTTGATTACCGTCATGCAAATACATCTGACTGAGCCGCCTGGTTGGTTTCAACTGTACACTTGCAGTGGCTGAAAAAATATTAATTACGGTGTAAAGAGTGAATATTTATGTTTCTTATTTTGTTTTTTTTCTAAGGCGACGTCCTGCTTTTCTTGACTGGTCAGGAGGAAATCGATACGGCCTGTGAGATCTTGTACGAAAGGATGAAGTCTCTGGGTCCAGAGGTTCCTGAACTTATCATCTTGCCTGTCTACTCGGCGCTTCCCAGTGAAATGCAGACTAGGATCTTTGACCCTGCGCCCCCTGGATCTAGAAAGGTATTACGAATATCCAATGAATATTATTTATTTAGAAGGTTAGCCTTTCAATGAATTGTTAAAATAAGAGGTTACCTTATACACTTTTAACGTTCCAATTTTAAAGTTTCTTAGAAACCCTTAAGCTGGTATTACTAGCGGGTATAAGGCGATTCTCCAGAGTGACTCGAGCTTTGCTCACTCTGGTTAACCTTTGGGTGAGCGCCGCTCGAGTCACTCTGAAGAATCGCCTTTTACCCGCTAGTGACACCAGCCCTTGTCTGTTTTTTAAACTTTTTAATTTTAGGTTGTTATCGCTACAAATATTGCCGAAACTTCTTTAACTATTGACGGAATCTACTACGTTGTCGACCCTGGCTTTGTCAAGCAGAAGGTCTACAACTCTAAAACTGGAATGGACTCACTTGTCGTCACTCCAATTTCACAGGTCAGTCTTGCTTCAATTGTTGAGCGTCATATAGTATTATTTAATATATTTCGGGGATGTATCTTGTGATTGGTGTGAATCATTCTCGCATGTGGAAACTATAAAGGCTCAGGCGAAGCAGAGAGCTGGAAGGGCAGGCCGCACTGGACCAGGAAAGTGCTACCGACTGTACACGGAGCGAGCCTATCGAGATGAGATGTTGACCACACCAGTGCCTGAAATTCAAAGGACAAATCTTGCGAGCACTCTCCTTCAACTTAAAGCCATGGGCATTAACGATTTGTTGAATTTTGATTTCATGGACGCTCCGCCAATGGAGGTGAGTCCAATTGTCATTTTTACTTTATGTAGACCGTGAACCAATTCCATCAGGCGAGTTGCATAGAGACGGCCATGTTTGAGACGGCGATTCATTTTCGTCCTTAACACGTAATCAATGCGCGAGTGGGGTCATTTAAGTATAGGATTTTGAACCTTCTCAAAAAATTATCTGAAATAATGTCATGAGCACTTTGTTCTTCGAGTCTAAATGACCGTCCCACCCAAACATGGCGGCCCTCATGTCACTTCCTATCCAAAACGTCTATATTCTCGACCAATTGTTCTTGTTTTTGTGGCTAACCTGATCGATTATTTATTCAGTCTCTCATAATGGCATTGGAGCAGTTGCATTCTCTGAGTGCTCTGGACGACGAAGGTCTTCTGACGCGACTTGGTCGTCGAATGGCGGAATTTCCACTCGAGCCTAACCTGGCCAAGATGCTCATCATGTCCGTTCATCTGGCTTGCAGTGACGAAGTACTCACTGTCGTCTCCATGCTCTCAGTGCAGAACGTTTTCTACCGCCCCAAAGTGAGTCGCTTCAACTAATTAGAAACTTTCTAAATAAAAAAAAGTTAAAACTTGATTTCAACTTTTGTTGTTTCAGGACAAACAAGCTTTGGCTGATCAGAAGAAAGCCAAGTTCAACCAAATGGAAGGCGATCACTTGACGCTTCTTGCAGTTTATAACTCGTGGAAGAATAATAAATTCTCGAATCCTTGGTGCTACGAAAACTTCGTTCAAATTCGAACTTTAAAGAGAGCGCAGGATGTTCGCAAGCAGTTGCTGGGCATCATGGACCGGTAAGCTATTCCGAACAACAGATTATTATTATTATATAGTATTATACTATTATTATTATTATCATTTTATAGTACTATTATTATGTATTATAATTGATATTGTTTCTAATTTTGTATTGTTTTCATTTTTTTAAATTTTATTCCAAAATTTTTTTACGGAAAAGTTATTAACATTTTGTCAAATCTGTGACATCAAAATCATAAATCCTGAATGTTCTATTTCATCAAGGCACAAACTGGACGTCGTGTCGTGCACAAAGAACACAGCTCGCATCCAGAAAGCCATCTGCAGTGGGTTTTTCCGCAATGCGGCAAAGAAAGACCCACAGGAGGGTTACAGAACGTTGGTGGATGGGCAGATTGTCTACATCCATCCTTCCAGTGCGCTATTCAATCGTCAACCGGAATGGTGAGTCGCTCTTCTTACATTGAATGCTGCTGCGTTTGGTTTGTTTAAATGTCAATGTTTTGACGGCGTTTGTTATCTGTTAAGGGTTGTGTATCACGAACTGGTGCAAACGACGAAAGAATACATGCGCGAGGTGACCACGATCGATCCCAAGTGGCTGGTGGAGTTCGCGCCAGCCTTCTTCAAAAACGCCGATCCGACGAAACTGAGCAAGTACAAGAAACAACAACGACTCGAGCCGCTCTACAACAAATATGAGGAGCCGAACGCTTGGCGAATATCTCGCGTCCGCAGACGACGGAACTGATCGTGACAATACACTATAATGGAAGAACCCTATTGTCGCCATCCATTTTATTGGTAGCCTCGTATTTAATACCAAAATACCAATCCTGAAGACTTGTTCATATTCAACGTCATTTATGATTTTATCACTTCTTGTCATAAGCATGTTAATATGCGCATATTAATAGGCAAATTAATGTAGGAAACAGAAAAGAAGCGTCAAATATAAATATGGTATTCATCATTTGGGGTTTATTGATTTTATTTATAGAAAGTTTTCTATAGAAGGGTTTCTATTAGAAACCTTTGCTAATTATTCTACATCTACCGGTATTTATTAGGGTAACCCAAATTATATTTTCGGAAACGTTTTTATGATTTTAACAAGCACAAGAGAAAAACGTATTTTTAAAAATCAACCTTTCTGCCCCAGGCCTGCTGAGAATGTGCGCATGCGCAGTATACGGCTTGGATCGACTGGACCCGGCCTGGATCCATGGGCCAGATGGTGCCCAAATTTTAATTGTAGACTGCATTCTCACCGGATTGACATTGTGTACGAAATTTCAGCGATCTAGCTTCTCTAGAAGTGGGTGAACCGTGAAATAGTGGGTGGCAGATTTGTAGAATGCTCGTAACAATTTTTGTAAAGTTATTTTTTTCGGTCTTCGATATGATAATTTGCCAATGTAATGGTGACAATAATCACAGCAACCTTGCTGAACATATTGCGTCAACCAACGTACAGCGGACCTTTGATCTCCAAAAAAGCTTACAAAGAACCGCATTGGTTTAAGAGAAACGTGCTTGAGATGATAGAAATTTTACAAAATTAATTCTCACACTGAGCAAAAAAATCGATGTCGAATGGTTATTTGGTTAAGTTCCATTTATTCAAATTAACTAAACAATTGAATTTAGGTTAACGAGCCACAAATTTAAATGCTTTGTCACCTTATAAAATATCTTTAATTATGCTTTTTAAGGAGACGAATGCTAAAAATGCTTTCAGCATAAATATGCTTTTGAATTTTGATCATGCCTTTGGAAATCAAAAATAAATTTTTGCGTCATTTCAACATACTAACCCAATGGTCGCACCATGGTGCTTTTTATGCTTTTGTGTTACTCTAGGAAATAATTACCCTATTTAGTAGACATACGAGTATATCTTGTCCAAATGTCCAATGCAAGGATTGCAAGCGAAATTTTTGATTCCAATATACCGTAATAACTTAACAATGTAAAGGTGGTTCCACATGGACGAACTGCAGCGTATTTCGCCGCGAAATTCGGGCGAACTCCAGCGAATTTTGACGTCACATCGCGAATTTTGACGTCATGCCGTGAATAACCATTTCAAACGGGACGCGATCTGGCCAGCGAATTCTCCAGCGAACTATGATGTCATTTCCTGCTATTTACAGGAAAATTGTCTGGGAAAAACAACAGCTGTCTTCCGCTAAAAAAAATCCGCTGTTTTGATTGGCTGCAGAAGCTGCGGCGGAAGTAGGCACGAGGCAAAAGTTCAAGTTGGTGACCCTTCCGCGAACAGCAGCGAACGAGTTCGCTGGCGTTCGCCGCGAATTCGCTGCTGTTCGCCAAGAAATTCGCGGCTGTTCGCTGGCGTTCGCGATGGTCA
>JAQIYI010001625.1:0-11386 GCA_034700265.1 Polyzonium germanicum
CCCTAACTTTGTCGAAACCTTGCATAATTTAAAAATAATTAAAACAATCGGCATCAGCATTTTTTATGGCCATTGAAAATTATGAACAATCGGCAAAATTATCCTGTTTATTGCTCAACGAATACATGTTTTTACTTTTTAGCTTTTAATCTGACCGCGCCATTAGATGCACGACTCACACCAGTGGCTTATGCAGGATTTTGAAAAAGGATGCGGCTCAGATCAAGAGCGACCACCAAAAGCGTAGATATATTTTTCTTCTCTGAGCGAGTGAGGAAAAATGTAAACGAAATTTTGTCATTTGAGCAATTCTTTAACCAAATTTAAACGATTTAAACCAGTTTTTGTCAAAAAGACTTAATAATTTTGCCGATCTTCTAATTTCTGGACAATTTTGATCAAATTGTACTCCCCTGGCATACGTCACTGTTAAGGCACGTTATGCCCTCATGGTAACTACCGTTGCTTACCATAGTTGAATGTATAAACTAGCAAGTGTAGTTAGTTCGAAATATAATTAAGAACTATTGCTAATTACTTGTTTTGTTTATTTGTTTACAGATGGCTCAAGGACCGAACGTCGTGGACTCTGACGTGACGTTGGACACAACGTTGCAATCGTCGCAGTCGAGGGACTGCGAACCACTCACGCCGCCTTGTCCAGTGCGAAACGGTTCCAAGACGAATCTGTTCGACATGACCGAGTCGAGAGCGGCCGTTCCAGGAACGAAACGCTGGATCGCTCGCGGTTGGATGGCCACAAACCACGGCGACGACAGTGCTGGACGAAACGACGTCGCCGCCACGATCCGCAGTGCGAACGTGACTTACGCTGGCGGAAATAACGCAATTCGTTATTCGCCAACGTCGCAATCGAGACCACGAGTTGTCGGATCGGGTGAGGTCGTCACGAGGTCCAGGTCGGGCACGCCCGATCCTCTGTCGCCGTCGAGCCCGATGCGTCGCTCTAATCCGAGCACTCCGGGCACGCCGACCACTCCCAGGTCCCCGGAATTCGCTGGAGGCGGCCGCCAGTCGAGACGACTGGATTATGGAACTCCGCCGGGCACGTGCGATGGACGACCTCCGTTGGGTTATCCGTGCTATCCGGACGTTCGCGAATCGGCGCTCTATCGACAAAGACAACAGCAGTACCAGCAGCAGGACGTTTTGCAGCAGCAGCAGCAGCAGCAACAACAACAACGACAGCAGCCTCATCGAAGCATCAGCCCGCAGAGGAAATTTGCGTCCGAGAGCGAACTGCTGAGCGGCACCACAGAGAATTCGTCGGCGTACATTCGATCGCAGAACCACACTGCGGACAACCTTCGCGATCTCGCCAGTCCATCGTCGTCGTCGTCGGCCTACCGCCCGGCGTCGTCGTCGACAACCACCACCACGTACTATCCTTCCAATCGAGGACAGAGTCCCGGTCATCCGGGTCAGCAGCCTCGAATCGATTTCTGGTGGTCGCATCCGACGAGTCCGACGTCGTCAGGAGCGACGTCTGCGCGACCGCCACCGTATTCTGGAGTGCGACGAAGCAGCGGCGGCAGTTCGCCGCCTGGTCCAAAGAGAAAGATGTTCGTTGGCGGTTCGAATCAACAGGCGCCCGCGAGCGCCGCGCAGCATCAGCAGACAATGGCGGGTGCGAGGCGACCCATGTCGTTCGTGAAAGCCTTGGAGGTGACAGACTCGATTGAGATGACGCCGACCGGAATGACGTCCAGGGGGTCTCAGCCTCAACAGCAACAATCGCTGCAGTACCAACAGTCGCAGTCGCCCAGCCAACACATGCAGGACACGGACAGGAAGAGCTTCTACGACACGAACTACGAGATCTCGGTGTGACGTGTCGAGACTTCTCCAGCACTCGCGGTGACTTGGGTGAGTTTTTATAGTTTGTAACGAGTGAGTCACGTGATCAAATGGACTTGAACAACCGTTTTGGTCCCACAAAACAAACAAACAAAAATAGTCGATACTCTTGTAGTCTATCTCAACTTACAGCTTCCACATCTTCATCTTGAGGTTTCGATTTAATGCTTTTCGTTTGAATGTAATTTCTATTAGTAATTTAATTTGTTCTGAATTTAATTTAAGCTTAGTGCTAATATTGATTTAAAGATTTTAAACAACTTAGGGCCTAAATTTAAAGATTTTAAACAACTTAAATTTAAAGATTTTAAACTTTACTCAAAATCTTAAATTTAGATATCATTGAATCATGTTAATTTAAATTGTGTTGCGTGAAATTAATTTAAATCACGCATACTGAATCTGTTAATCGGAACCAATTACCTTACATTATTGGTTGAAATCAATTAAATCTGGTCGCAGCAATTTAATTTAATCACTTCGATTTAATTACTTTTGATTACGTCTATCTATAATTCGATATAATTTCAATCAAACAGATCTATCGGCAGTTGATCGTTCGGCCAGATGAAACGGACATATTAAATTACATTCAGTTAAATGCATTTAAACGTAAAGGCCTATGTGGTTAAAGGCCTTCTAAATGACGAGGCTTTTAATCAGAGCCATAAGTTATTTTTATTTTGTTTATCCCACATTCACTGTGATCATGGTGTCATCCGTGTCAACACCCCACGTGCTCCCCGCAAATCAACAAAAGCCCTTCGCTAATTTATTTATTTACCACCTTGTTTTTTGGTTTTCTTTCTGGTCAAAGTGGGGGGAACGTGGAGGGAGGGGGGAGGCAAATGGGTCCTTGTTATCTTGCAGTCAATTTCGACTTATTAATTATCGTTTTTAATTTGACGCATAATTAAGTTGGAGATTCTACGTGCAAACGTGCATACAGTCAGTCGTACATATTGTATATCTTTCTTCCAGCTTTGATTATTTGCACGTGACATTCTGATTGGACGACGCGTGGGCCTTTCACGCATATCTTAATGTAGGCCTATTCGTTTTTTTATAGTCGTTTACTACTCTTGTTTGCTTTTTTTAAAAATGGCCTAATTTAAATAATAAGGTACTTAAAACAAACAAAAAAAGTTGCAATTCAGCCAATTCGTAAAGTGTGACCAACGCCCAAACTGTCCACGCAGGGGATCAATTAGCAATTTAGTCTCTTTAGACGGTGGCCGGCTTGCAAAGGTGCGTCTTGCATATTGTATTTATATGGTCATCGTCTAAGGCGCAAGTCACCAGTTGACCCCTTGGCGCAGTTTGTGACTATTTTTGTGTTATAATGTGTACGGTGTACCAGTGTACCTACATGAATGTTAAGCGTTCACACGGCACTAGTAAATAAAATTGATCGTACTTTTTGTCCTCAAGGTGGCGGCGAGGAACGAGGTGAAAAGTATGGTCGATATTTGTGATAAATAACTGCAACTGTGTTCTCTCTCGAAATTGTGTGATCAAATTAAATCGGTTTCAATCCTCATTAAGTCCATTTGATTTTGGATGAAAAATGTGAATAGTTTTTTTTTAAATTATTAATTACAATCATTTGTACATAATCCTAGTTTTTAAGTCACAATTTAATCTTATCTAATTTGCATGTACATTTTGTACAACCAATCAAAACAGGCCGAATCAAAAATTGTAATTGCTTTGTAATATCTAACCCTGCGTAATTTCTACCTAGACTAGTTCAACGATTTAAATTGATTTTCGGCTCAATTGGAAATTTACATTGCATATTAATTTATATTTTGTACAATACTGTAACTTTTAGACAATTGGAATGTGAAATAGGCCAGGACCTAATCAAATCAATGTGGGTTGAATTGATATTTATTAAATATATTTGAATTAAATAACAAAATTGATTGGCCTACTAAACTGTAGGCTTAGGCCTACTGGCTTACACTTCTATAAAAAAAATGCTTTCCCCCTCAGGGTTAGGGATTCGATTCCTTCCTGTATCCCGTGGGTTCTGCTATGGCCTAGGGGGTCTGTAATTGGGTCCACAGGACCTGTTGACCCCGAAATCCTATCATTATCATTAACTTAACTGTCAGAAAAAATGAAATAAACAAAATCACACAAAGAGCCAGAACTTCAAACTATTGTAAGTTTTTTTTTATTGTCCACTAAAGTCGATTCGATTTGTTAGCCCTGAAGAGCAGTGCTCATATGGCATTCTGGTTGTTTACAGTCCGTAGTACAACAAAATTTACACTTTCTCGAAAACATAAGATCATGCTCATAATATTTCAAGATTATTTTTCTATCAGGTGTACAACTGTACATGTAGGCCTATCATTTATTCCATACATGCATGTATGATTGACAGATTGTATGTACTAAATGTACAATGTGCCACATTGTACATTCTCACAACTGTGTTATGGTAGGCCCGGGCCTACCATAACACAGTTGTGAGAATGCCAATCATGTGATCCATGAATCGTCCTTTGCATATTTTTAAAAAAGCTTCTAGAAAAATGTCAAGGTCATTTTCATAAAGAATACCAAAATCTTGACAAAATCAATGCTACGCAAGAATATAATTCGGAGATGGTTGACCAGCAAACCTTTCCACCCTCCGGGGAGTAGAAAAATCACCTTTTCTCCTAGCAGTCACCATTGTCCTAGCAATCGCTCCAGGACTTAACCGATTTTTGACACATTTTGAACGGTTTTCAATCTTTTCATACATTATCATCTGGTATTTATTGTTAAGCGTGCGAGAACCTTTGTTTGGCGACTTTAATAATTAATTTATACTTTCTGTATTTTGTTATTCCAATTTCGTGGTGGGGTTGAACCCATTGGACCGACCCCTAGTTCATGCGTACGGCCTCGTGACATCGTCTCATAACTTATGTTTAGAAAAACGTACGCGATCGAGGGAAATAGGTGCTCCGTATAAGTTTTACAACATTTTTCTATTCCAATGGTGTGGTGTCATATAAAACAACGCCTAATATTGACTTGCTGAGTGCAATGGAACCACTGAACCTAGCGTAATTATTTTGGAATTTCCATAATCCGTTTGAATATAAATAATTTCTAAAGAAAATATATTGCTTTACATTTAAATATGTAGAGGTAGTGCATTAATTTCTACGTTACGAGGAACCAGAGTCTGCGCCGCAGTGTCGAGTTTCGATCCAACTCGAGGGCCCACTTTCGCAGTCCGACGACGACGACCGAAATGGTGACTAGGATAGCGCCAGCGATGCTCAAATAATTGGGCACCTCGTGTAGTAAAGCCGTCTGCCAGATGAAGGCGAACACGATGTCCGTAGTGCGACAAATGGACACTGGTCCAGCTTGTTCCAGCTGCAAGGCTTTGGTGAGAAGAACCTGGCCGCAGAAGCTGAACGCACCGAGCAGGACGAGCGCTCCTCTTTCGGCAAACGTGCACGGTAAGCAGAACGTCGGAGATTCGAGAGAGCCTTTCTTCAAAGCTACGACGATCATGGATCCGACGTAAGACATGAAGATACCAACTGCGGCGAACGATGCCATAATGACTGCATAGTGGATGGACTTGAGCTTGCGCAGCAAAATGTAGACGTTGGCCGAACACACAGTACCGGAGATGGCCGACAGGGCACCGAGAAGATTGGAACCTGGCGGGTCGGTGCCGAAATCCTTGCCGTAAACGTCGCTGCCGAACAGGAACGGTGGCCTTGCGATGAGCACCACGCCGACCAGAGTGACAGCAACGCTGATGATCTGACAAGTTGGAAAAAACACAAGTCGTCTTTTTAAGGTGAATTCTTTCGATTTCGATCAGTTCTCATATCAAATTAATTATTTTTCAAAAACCGAAAAATCAATTTTTCGCATTTAGGCCCATAGACCCATAAACGCCCCAGCAATAGGCCTACTTTACTATTCTTGGTTCTTAACTAATAATTACTTGGCCTACGGTATTACATGTATAAGATTTTAATTCGCATAAGTTCTTGGATACGGCTCGGATATTGACGACATTGGCTCCAAAAATAAAAATTTTCTTTTGCTTTTTTATTTGTATTTTTGAGGCATTTATACTACTGGTATTTTTAGGGAATTCTTTGCTATTTTGAGAATTTTTTTTATTAAATGTTTAAACTAGACCTAAGTAACTAGCTAAGACGGCTTGAAGTAGAAATAGGGCAAAACTCGAAATTATTTCCTACGAAAGGATAAAATATGATCAATCGCTCAACTGGCTGTGTGCACAGTTACATATGTCGTGAATCGCAACTTTTGTCACAGAATTGAGTTAGGCCTACTTTTTTTGTTTTGTTTTAATTTTTCTTTCACCGAAGTCTCGTCAATAGGCATGAATAATTTCTAAATAAGAATAAGCCGAAGGCGAGAGAAAAAATACATACGGTACTGTAACTTAATTATGTTTCAGTTTCTCTGGGTATTCCCAATTTTGTAGGTCATTTTTTGACTTTTTATGGAATTTTTTTGCCATTTTAAACGCCATTTATATGGTAATTTTTTTCGCGAATTTAGGTCACCAATATCCGAGCTCTTCCATAATATATATCATGGCGCACCTGAGTTACTCCACAAGGTTCAGCGAGGAACAGGCGGGCGAAGATCGTGACAAAGGCTGGCGAGCTGAAGATGAGCACTGAGGCATCGGCGAGCGGCATGTTCTGGAACGCGTAGAACTGAAACATGAGACCGGCCGATCCGAGTACGGCCCTCAACAGCAACGTGAATCGGGCGCCGCGAGTGCCGACAACGACGACCTCGTGGAGACTTAATGGCGAGCTGCGTCGGCCGAAGCCAGGATATAGAATGAGGCACAGAGACGGGAGGAGGACGCCGGAGAAACGCATCATGGAATGCTGGAGCGGTCCCACCGAGTCCAACTTGCGCACGATGAGCGAGCACAGCGAGAAAAATAAGCTCGACACGACAGCCATCAAGAGACCGACATGCGGGCCGCAACTGGTGCCACTTGCTAAAGCCACCGTCGTCTCCGTGCCAGGCGTGCACGAATGATCGCCATGATGATTGAAGATGAGTTCGACTTCTTCGTCGTCATTGTCGTCGGCGTCATCATCCAAAGCGACATTTGCATCGTCGTCGGATGTCCCTTCATCGTTCACGCTAGTACCGGTACCAACTAGAGTCGAAGCCATGGTTTATGCAAGGCCTAGTTCATACCCTGGTAAGGTGGCCTTCAGCAGGTAAACCTGTGCAATGATTAAAATATGGCCTATTAATTAATTCGTCAAACATTAACTAATTTGCGCCTTTCGGTTGCATAAGTTATTGTAGCCTAAACACTAGGGATGCACCGATTGCTAATTTTGCCGATTGTTAATAGTTTGCATCGGCAAAAAACACACGATAAAATAGGCTATAGCTTATGCTTATGGAAATTTTGTTAGAATTTGCCTATCGCAGTTTTTGAACAAAATAATTAAAACAATCGGCAATTGCCGATACAGTACCGTACATGTGTACGACATTTGATCAGGTCCAAGAAAGCTTTCTTGCGTGGGCTAGCTAGCCCACGCAAACACGCCAAACAACGAAGAACTACTTGGGCGCATTAATTAAGTTGCAAACTCGAAGGCAACGTAGGCCTACGGTACGTGCAGCCGTGCACTAGCAAGTCTACATGGTCTACATGTATATCGCTTCATTTCATCGCACGCGTCCAATATATTCAAATTGTGTTCATTTGTCTATTTCATTGGACGTGCGATGCTATAGGGCCTATAGCGATCAGACGTGCGGATCGATGCTCTATGGTTATGGAGAATCCTTGCCGGGGAAGTTACGAGTTCCGTAGGCCCTACCACTTAATTGTCATAATTGGCCTGGTTTGCTCCGACGACTAGTTGCATGTTACACGTTATAACGTGAACACTGAACGCCGCACGTCTAATTAATAAAACTAGTGCCTAGTTTTACTAATTGGCCGTGCGGCGTTCAGTGTTCAGTCGTGTACCGGCGGTACGTATACGCCAAAAGCGAGACCGGCCCGCGTTTGCTCGCAAATCACCATAGGCCTACATCCTGAAATGCAACCTCTAATGTTGATTTCAAGTAATCTGCAACGTTGCCAACACAAACCTCGTATGAACTTATGAACTATGAAGCCGATAGTAGGCCTACGAGTAGTTTCCATGAGTCATGCATGCTTATAAATTTATAGTTACGATTTGTCCTAGCTGCATCTCTCTTAAAAAACACGTCGCCTTAGCGACGAGTCGTTCCAAAGCCAAATCATTTGTGGAAATTATTTAACGTTCCGAAAATCGAACAATTTACACGAAAACACGTAATCATGCATGTATTCATGAATGTATTGATTTCATTGAAGAAATTCAGGAATAACAAAACAAAAAACATCTGGTAATCATCGATACGCATCATCGATAGATTCGATACGCCGGTGATATGGCATCGATGTAGCATCGATATTTATAGTTTTATACACTTTTCCGATTTTCCTCGGTTCTTCAATTTTCTCGCATTTTCTGCCCTTCCAACTCTCCTAGAAAGCCGGTTTGTGCCATTCTTTTACTATTCTCGTTTAGCCAAACATTTGAATCAAACACTGTTTCAAATTAATTTATTAAGATAAATTGGACTGAGAAAGCGCGGTGTTAATTGTCCGATCTTTCAGAGCCGTTTCGGAACGGCCGTTAAGCCTAAAGGTCGGACCCCACTGCTCCGATGCGAAACCGCGAATCCGTATCGGATTGCGGAGCTCCGGTGGCTCAGTGGGTTGAGCGAGCTTGCTGCTTTACTCTCTGCTCGCTCGTGGCTATTTTTGAGTTATGGGGTCGATCCCCATTGCACCATCCCCTGGGAGTTGAGTTGTCTGGTTCTCCTGTTTAATTGTCGGGTCGGCTTTCATGCCATTTTCCCAGCGATGTGGCTTGTATACGTCAGAAAATGATTTCAAAAGCCAAAAGTGTTAATATAAGAACGGTTGCCATGACAACGAACGGATTGGCGTATCGTACCGGACGTGAACGGAGCAGTGAGGCCCAGCCATTAGCCGCCTATGTTAGGCCTATGTACGCCCCCCGATTGGCATTCAACTGATGCAAGACGTTACTTTACTTGTCTTTCTTTCGCTGTTATAGGTTCAAATCTTTGAAGAAATAAGCGGGAGGCAACAATGACGGACTCCAAGTACTTCACGACGACCAAAAAAGGTGTGCAAGCTATATAGCTGTCTACCGGGGGCTGCATGCCAGCAAGTTGATACAGCGAATTCATTCGCCGCAGTTCCCGCAAAGTTCACCAAGTTGAACTTTAACTTCCTCGCAGCGTCCTCACTTTGGTCGCAGCGTCTGCAGCCAATCAGCGGATTTTTCACCAAATCGTCATATTAGCACACGCTATAGGAAATGGCACGGCGGTTCGCTGGCGAATTCGCTCAGCGGTCCGCCCGCCATCTGAAATATAGTTAATGACCACGTGACGTCACAATTCGCCAGAGTTCGCCGCGAAATTCGCTGCAGTTCACAATTGTGAAATCAGCTTTACGGGCTGGCCCTATGTTCAAAATTGCACATATTGATACTTCCAAATGAACGCGTTGCCCGCTCCCGTTATAGCAATTCAGCTACACACACCAATGCGTTTCTTGATCGCGGAGACGCAATCATTTAAATTTTAATTATTGCTTGCGGAATTAATTAATTCCCCCTTATGATCATACACCAGCCTTATTAAACAATATACATGTAAACCTATACTTAGTTGCTTATGTACAGATTACTGCGAGACAAGACTATTTACTCACTGACGTTACGTCGTAGATCTTGATTGACCAATAGAGCTTCTCTGACGAAATAGTCTTCTCGAATAAATCAACTTTAAACCATGTCGAGAAACGCGCCCCGGATTGAGTCACGGCAAGAAATATGACGCAGGAATTAATTTGTAACAATCTGCTGGCGAACACAAAGAGTCACACACACCTACACAATTACACGTGCCAAAAGCTCTAGTCATGCAAGGCTATTCATTTATAAGGCTACGTAGGCCTAGATACATGTACCTCACCAATGCATCTGGTCCAGTAGGCCTACAGTCGAGTGACTCAACCTTTTCCCTGTGTAACTTAGATACAATGGACAAGCTGGTTTATTATGTTCTTCAGCCACATGTTTGTCGAAGGAGCATATATTGTATTGCATGGGGCTATTCTGTGCCATGCTGTGTGTATGCCTATATGCTAAAGTTATGCCTAATTAAGTTTTCTTCAATCTTGTCACGTTGCCATAGGCCTAGGCTACCTACATTTAACTGGAACATTGTAGGCTTATTAGCTACGGATGTCCGAGTTGAATTAATTTCTATAGGCTTAACGAATTTATGGACACTACACGTACGGTAGTTGTATTCAGTACCAGTATTTCAATGCTTATTTCTTTTCTCCGAGAACGAAGCGACCGAAGACAAAAATTCACGAACATTCCTCGATTCTTATAGATTTGTGACCAAATTGAAACGATTTTTTTACGGTAGGCCTACCGACAAAACTTTGTTTAAATTTGACACTTTTTTAGCGGTTTTAATACTTAGGGGAGAGGGGGGCGCCTTTGGACAGGGGTACCATTGGACATTTCAAATTTCCTCCCTTGCACAGCTTATAAAAATCTAAAAATCTGACAGCATTATACCCTAGATATCGATATAGTTTCATTCCTCTATCTACACAGGTGCTCACACCATCAGGAATTCGTTGTTTTGACCCTTCAAAGTAATGTTCTTAAGAATATTACTTTTGAAGAGTAAGAGATATCATATCATTCTAATTTGTATGTAATAGAGCCCAATTTCAGCTACCAATTGCCACTTTCAAGCATGAAATTCTATTCTATCACATGGTCTCGTTAAAAAAATATTTTGTCCAAAATGTCCTCTTCGGGCACAAGTCGACAAATAAATGTGGGGCACATTTGGACAATGTCCACACCATAGTCGGAGCCTGGGGACATCCAGATCGTGGATTTTCGTCTGTTAAAGTTCAAAGTAATAAGGGCACTTTGGTATTTTGTTGGAAAAGTCTAGCAGAAACAGATTAACTGACTTTGAAAGTCTCCTTTAAAAAAAAACGCAATATGAGAAATTAGTTTTTTCGGACATCATAGACATTAGTAATGTTGAGTTTTTTGGCATCCCAAAACCAATAAAGCCATTTGAAACTGCAAACCGTCGAGTTTGATTTTAATTCCATGTTATTTTCTATGTAAAACGATTGTCCAATGGTGCCCCGCATTGGGTCACCTTTGGACAAACTACATCATTTTGATTTTCATTTTTTTTCCTTCATGGACAAAGTAGCCTACTTGAAAAAAATATTTTTTTATGTCCAAAAATGATCATACGGTATTTAATAAAAATGCTACCCATAAAACCTCGGTTACAGTGTTCTTTAAAAAAAAATCAAACGTTTGAACTGTCCAAAGTTCCC
>JAQIYI010001626.1:0-11383 GCA_034700265.1 Polyzonium germanicum
TGCTCGATACGTGACCAAGCGATCGCAGCGACATCGAGTGGCCGCAAGGTGGCGTATGCACCCGCTCTTCGCTAAGCTGTACAGAAAATCCAGGGAGTGTCCAGACCTGTGTGTACGACCGTGGTTTCAGGCATTAGTTCTCTTCAATGATTTAGCCAGTTGCACCATACGTAAGCCTACATTTCCATCCACACATTTGCATACTCCACTTTATCATAATTTAGGCTAATCACAATACAATAGGGACCTATATCTGATCCACTCCACAAAAGGTCCCCCCCTCTCCCTCTGGTCTGTTCTGTTTTTGGGGAACTATTTTATTTGCTGCTGAAGTGCTGATGTAAATTTACGGCGCTCGAGTAATAGGCCTACATTATTAACAGTGAAGTCGCAATATTCTCTCAATTAAGGACCAACGTTGCCGTCGGCAATTCTGCTCATGATGAAATATGCATGATGGGCACGTACGTAGGCTATTCAACATCTACTTGCCTGCCTGCTGGATATGCGCGGCGTTATAACGTTCAACACTAATGTACAAAATATGATCGACGTCATTCTCAGTTGGTCGTAATTCGTCCGTCATTCGTATACGTCATGCAGGGTGTTAGTGTGTTTTCTATGCAATGTACGTGCGGATTATGTTGCATCATTCGATGGTGGCACAGAACGGAAACAAAAAAATAAATAAAACAAAACGTTTCAAGCGATCATTCCTGTGAAATTCAAAACGTAAATGCCGCAATGTCTAGCGGAGTTGCTGTTGGCCAGTGAAATCGCCGACCTAATGCAACTAGGGATGCGCCGATGCAGGAATTTTGCCGATATGCCGATTGTTCGAACTAACATCTGCCGATTGCCGATTAATCGATAATGTCGATTAATCGATATATATCGAGAAAATATCAATTTTAATCGATACAAACTGGTATTAATCGATATAAAATCGATAAAATATCGATTTTAATCGATACAAACCGGTATTAATCAATATAAATCGATAAAAATCGATTTTTATCGATAAATACCGGTATTAATTTTGGTTGTAATTTCGTGTTAAATTTAATCTGAAATTCTTAGCAAAATAATCGGCAATAATCGGCAAAATTTTCGCCGATGCCGATGTATGGGTTTTCGTGCAATCGGCGCCGATGCCGATGCATCGGCGCATCCCTATCGAGGACCATGCTTCACAGCCAATGTGCGAGCCCAAAGCCTGAGCAGGTGGAACTTAATTCAAAAGACAGGTGGTGGCGTAGACGTCCACGTCTGGTTGATTTGTGTACTTGTACGCGCCCTGATGTACAACGAACATGTTTGTAACTTTGTTTGGTGTGTTTTCATGTTCCTAAACGTTCGTTATCTTGCCCAATGTCCACCAATGAGCACGTTTTCTTGTTTCTGTCACGTTTAACCCTTTTCTTTTATTTGTTCTTCCCCTCCCCCCCCCACTCATGTTTGCGCATTAGCGAGAGAGGTCTTGTGCGACAACAGGACAGATGGTCAAGAGTTTGTTGTTGCGCAGAGACGTCTAATATCATGTAGGCGACGTCATTAATCATCATTAAGAACATTCACATTATTTATCGGAATACATGCGAATTGCAGCATAATGGTCGGGCCCCACTGCTCCGATACGATACAATGCATTCCGAATGAATTGTTTCATACGGATCGCATGACGTCATTCCGATAATTCGATTACTGGGTTGCCATGGCAACGAGCGGATTGGCGTATCGTATCGGAGCAGTGGGGCCCGACCTTTATTCGTTTCAATACGGCGACTTCTACATGTATTAACGGGAAAGCGACAAGAAGATTGATTTTTTTTAGTTTTACTTTTTTCAAATCACTTTAAAGCCCATTCGCATTGGCCGATTTCTCTTAAAAATCGGCCCGATTTTACGTCATACGACGGCTTTTGAGACGATTTTCAGCCTGAAATTCCTCTCAAAAGCCGTCGTATCACGTAAAATCGGGGCGATTTTTAAGAGAAATCGGCCAATGCGAACGGGCTTTTAAAGGCATTAATGATTCCAGCCTTAAGAGCTTTTAATAAACGGTTGAGACCTTAGTGGAACCAAAGTTTCACACTTCAGCGTCACTCGTTGGTGTATCTCAAAAGTGATTGCTTGAGGCTTACGGTTTTAATTTATTCGTCATTCACCCATAAACTTATAATCTCAACTAAAATTAATAAAAACATTTTAAATCAAGCTATAATTAAAAGTGAATCTTTTCTGAGTAGGCATATTTTAAGTTATTTTAAGTTAGCTGGGTTAAAAGATAAAATACCGCTTTAAAAGCGCGCTCCTAGTAAAAGCTAAAACTAGAATCTGAGGCCAAAAAACAATGAGCAATTTTTTTATCTTTGCTCGTGCATGTCTTGCATTGGAATCTTAGCTTTTACTGTGAACGCGTAAAATAAAACCTGCCAAACTAAGATAGGTTTTGGCGCATTTTAGTTAAACAAATTTATGTTTTTTGCAATTAATTACTGTGAACGCGTCATAATGGTTATTTTTGTACAACAACACAAAATAACTAGGCCTAGACAAGTTTTAATAAGTGAAACTTTTAATAAACAAAACAAAAGATTTATTGAACAATAAGATTCAAACAAAATAATACTTTCTACGCTCTGTATTTCTTATTAAAGCTAAGGCAAACATGAGGAATTGAGGAATATACAAGTATTTCATTGATTTATAGATTATATAGGCATTTATAAAGGCACTAGATTTTCTCCTTTGTGGAAAACTAAAGCATATTTGTGACTTGTGTGACTGAACACTCACATCGATCAAAATCAAATCAAAATCAGGTGAGAAAAATAGTAAGTAGACTTAGGTAAAAGGGAACTGTTGACAAAATTATAAATTCGCAATATAAACACAATTTATTTAGAGGGGGTCTACCTCATTCTCACTAGACATTAAATTAACTACAATCAGACCTACATTACTTTACGGTGGCCGAGGATGATAAATGCGAAACATTTTCTCGGAGGTCATTCATTTGTTCAGGTTAGTTAGTTAAACTGGAATCACTAATGACTTTTAGAGCTGTCTCGACTTGAAAAAATTCCCAAGACACTCTTGGGAATAGTCCTACGTCATCTTACCATTCAGAGAGAATGGAGAAACGGCGTAATCATGCAGAGCCTGTCTTGGGATTTTTTCAAGGTGAGACAGCTCTAAAAGTCATTAGTGATTCCAGCCTTACATGTAGTTTTTTCAACTGCAGCTCTGTATTGCAGTTAACTTTATATTTAGTGGGAATAGGTTTTATCGCTGTTCGGTGATGTACCTTATCAAGTGCAGACGAATTTTTCTTATCGATTTAGAATCGAGATCAGATCGATAAAAAAATTCATCCACACTTTCGAAACGGATTACAACGAACGTGATTAAACCTAGATGTGCGTAGAAAGGCAGCTGGAATGTGTTGTGCAAAACCCGTTAAATGTGCAATAAAACCTTGTATCTGATATTCTACCTTTAAATGATGCTTGCATGCCTCACATTTAATTCGGGTTCTCAATTGAACACGACTAGTTGTGAAGTGAAAAAACTAGTCGCGTTCGACTTAAGCTAGTTGAATTCACCTCCAGCGAAAATTTAATTAGGGCTAAAACTAATTTACTTCTAATTAATCGTTTCTTTCTTGGATGTCAGGACTACTGACAAGAGTTGAATTGATTTTAAGTTTGAATTGAATTGATTGCGAAACTTGCAATCAACTAAATAAATTCTTGGTCATTTGAATTCAACCAAAATGAACGCGATTAGTTGGGGAGTGTGAACTCTTAAGGCTTTATTTATAAAATTATTGTGTGGAGAAATTGTAAGCGCATGTGACCATATTAATTGGCTTGCATATATTGTCGACGATATTATTACATCTATACATTGTTTACAGTGTTATGTGTTACCATTATGGGCCTACTTGTCCCCATTTTTACATTGTAGACACTACAAGGATGAAGGTGCCGGAGATCGAAACATTTCTGTCAGCAATTGGTTTAGAGTGTGCACTTTGTGTTGCAAGGCGAAATTGGCGCACTCGTTGACGCGCTGATTCTCCTCTAGCGATTGGACTCGTTTGATTAGCTGAGCATTCTCGACGTACAACTCCTTGACCAGCATGTCTGACTGGAGTAACTTTTCATTCTTTAAAAGATGGGGAAAAAAGACAAACTTTACTTTCTGGGTTTTAAAGGGGGAGTGACATTAGATTTTCGACTTTATCAAGATTATGTTTTCTGAATAAACATTTGTTGGGATAATAAATCAAAAACTAAAAAATCTACGATGCGTATTTTTTTAAATAGATTTTTTTTTCATTATTATCAAAAGCCTGCGTCAGGGTTGACGACACTGCGTTCAATACGGAACGTGGCGGAGTCGGCGCTCATTCAGCGACCATTACGTAATGATGACGTACTTATCATACTGAAGAATTTAACGTTCCTTTATGAGTACCATACTGATCGTTGGAAATATTTGCAAATAAAATGTAAACTATCATAGTTTTGGACAAAAAAGAGGAAAATTTGAATTATTGATAAGGTCATATTTTATTCAATAATTAATTTAAACTCTAGGCCTATATTATTTTCTTTTGTAATAGAATACCGCTTTAAAACAATCATTCCCAGAGATTATTTTTATGTTGACATTTCTTTTTAAATAATGCTCCAGAACAACAGACTTACCTGGTCACGGACTTTGGTGGTTTGTTCTTTCAGCAGCGCCCTAGTTTTATACAGAAGCTGGGTGAGGCGTCTCAGTTCTTCCTCGTTCACACGACGCGTTTCTATTACAGTTAAAACCTTGAAATTAGAATTTTGTTTCTAAGCAGTCAAAAACAAAACCATTATTTTTTGTTTTAACCACACATACCCCTGAGTTCGTTGTTAGCCTGCAACTGTGCCGTGGCCATCGCAGCTTCCAACTGGCGACATCGCTGTTCCTGTTGCCTCACGTGCTGATTGATGGCGTGCAACATCTCCATGTCGACGACGCAGTTGGATTTATTGTCGTCTTCGGACGTCGGCTCGAAGCGAACTTGTTCCAACGACGTTCCTCTCGTCAGAAATTCCAACTGGATGCGTTGCAAGTCTCGTTCGACGCATTGACGTCGCTGCTCGCTCTTCACAAGCTGCCACTGTGTGAGCATGAAATCGCATTAAGAATCTTTTTGTCCTTGATATTGTTTGTCCTGACGCCATAACTTAGGCTAGTGACATGTAATCAAATCAATCACGAGTGGGGAAAAATGGTAATAGTGGGAAAAGCAGATACCTTGCACAAGTCCAGCTTGGCGCAACAAGGCACTCTGTGCGGACATCCAGATTTTAATTTCTTTTTGTCTACATTTTTTTCCTCCAAGGAATCCGTGTCGAATCCAGGAATCTCGTCCTCGGACGTCGTTGTTTTCGTGGCTGCTGCCGACGAGGAACGTGTAGATGCACAAGAGGACGCCGAGGAGGACGACGATCTTCCGCTGAAGCATCGTCTGATGGTGACCTCTCTGCGACAACACGTGTGATCACGACAACTCTTTGATCTTGAAACTGCAACGCCGCCAGCGAAATTAAATTCATTATCATTTTTAGTTGGACTCTTCTTGGCGTCAACCAGGACGTCTTTAGACGACTTCCTAACGTTATCCAGTTGGAATTGCAGCTGAAGGATCTTATTCTCGAGCGCCGTCCTCTCGTTCTCCATTTCGACTCGTTCCTGCTCGATCTGATCTCGCCAGAAGATCTCGCTCTTCAAGAGGTTCGTCTTGAGACAGGCGTCCTTGGACTCGAGCTTTTCTTGCAGTTCCAAGCAACGCGATTCGACGCTCAGCATGATCTGAACCCAGTTCTGCCGTTCGGAATCGATGACCGTCTGCCAGTGGTGTTCCACCTTGCATGGTTGGAAACGTAAATCACCTGGACGTAAAAAAAATGTTTTTTTTACATTTAATTTATCTATTGATAGTTAATTTACGTTTTTACCATCATGTAAACTAATTAAGAATTTTTTTACATTTACCCGTTCCTTCCAGCTTGTCACTGTCGCTCAACTGTTGCGTCACTTCAGGATAAATCACAGTTTCAGCAGTAAGCCTAATTTGATTTTCTTCTTCATCCTCATATTCTTCTTCTTCTTCTTCTACTGCGATTTCGTAATGCTTTTTTAGCCGTTCCGAAGTAGTCCCGATGTCATCATCCAAGTGGTCGTTGTTGGTTCTGGACGACGGTGTCGTGCTGTTATTGTTACTGTGACCGGCGACGCCATTGTCTTCGAATCCAGAGTCAGACATGATCTTAACAACGTTCTGCGTCTTGCATAATTCTTGCGCTGCAGCTGGTGCGACCGTGACCACGTGAACAGGTGAAGGTGAGATATGATTATGGTTTTTTGTGTCCATCGTCGTCTGATCCATTTCGTCCAAGTAATTCTCGATGAAACGTCTCTTTAAAATGTTGAAGACTTTTTTAACTTCGAGTTTCTGAACGGCTCCTTGCAGGTCTTCATGGCGCCTGATGTGCCCGGACGCGGGGCGAAATGGCCTGTACTCTTCCTCCTCCTGCTCATCGTCATCTTCCACATCCAGCTGCTCGTGGTCATCGAAGTCCGACCAACAATCGACGTTTAACATCTGAGACAACGATGATGACCTTTCGTCCAATTCTTCTACTTTCAACGTTTTGACGTCTTCTGCTTTGTTGACGTCGACACCGCCGCTATCGTCAAAAATACCTAAATATGGTGAGTTCAAAACAAAAAAATTGTTTTTCAAAATATATGATTTTCCTTATTTATTTATAAATTTATTTACTTCATTACTTGTATTTCTTTAAAGAGAAAGTCTCGTTCAATTTTAATTTTCGCTTTGCTAATATTATGTTTTCTGTGGTAAGGAAACTGAAACCCAAAAAAAAAAATCTACTGGCTTCTTTCCAAAGTATCAATAAATAGTAAATACGCATCTTGACTCGCACAGAATTAAGTTTTTAAAGCTGCTGCAACCAGATTATGACTTCATGGATGTCATCTTGCGACATAAAGTACTAGTAACATAAAGAAATTTCATTATAAGCCAAAAAGTAATGTTTCTTTACTGGTAACAAAAAAGATTTTGTGTAAGCTTATATTTTATGCATTGGAATGAATCTGAATGAATTACTGTTTGTAAGACTCACATGGGACATTTATCCACTTTTACAAACTCGAAGAGATGTCTGTTTTAATTCTTGCAAGCAATATTAGGCCGTCATGCTGCTTGTTGATGGCGACACACACATTTTGGACATGCCACACTATACAGTAACTTGTAGTAGGCCTAGTTGTTTTATTTATTTTAACAATTTAAATAGGCATATTTTCTTATTAATTTTAATTAATATAAAAATAAGCTGACAAACGTGCACAACAAACAAGTCACTGCAAAAAGAACAAAAATTTATTTTGCAAATAAAAAAAACGTGCAACAAACGTAATGTAAGATAATGCAAAGTTGAATGTAGTTAATTATTATGCACAAATATAGTAACCATAACGTGCGCGTAAACGTATAATTTAAATGAAACTATAAAAGAATTTATTTGAAAAAATGAAAAAAAAAGTATAAAATTTTAAATTTGATATATGTTTTTTAATTTAATATCGTTACCGGTACGTATAACTCTTAACTTTAAATTTGAATTCATGATAGCTTTTAAGTCATAGCCGTACTTAATTTGATCAAATGTTAATAAATTGTTATGCTGATTACCAAATTCAAATTTACTAAATGATTTCATATTTTTATTTTATGATTTCATATTTTTATTTTATGATTTCATATTTTTATTTTATGATTTCAAATTTAATTTTTAAACGAATTCAAATTTTATTTTAAACGAATTCAAATTTAATTTCTACATATTTGTATTCGTTATTTTTATTAAATTTGCAAAAAATTTCTTTTGAAATGGTTGGAAATTTAGAATCACAAATTTTGTTTGAAACTAGATTTTCAAGGTTTCCTTTTTTTTTTAAAAAAAGAAAAAAAATATAAATTGAACAATAGGCTTAGTGAAGATATCTTAACACCGAATAATGCAACGTGCACACATCATACACAAGCAAACACACAAATAGCAATTTGAAATGAAAACAAAAAGAACAATGAATATGAAACTAAAGAAGAAAACATTTTTTGGCTTAGAATGTAAACTCTTCTATTGATTGTTGGCGATTTTTGTATAAATTGATATTAAATCTCGTACTTATTTGGTGCTTACAAATTTGTTTAGAAAAAGAAAATTTTTTTATAATTTCAATAATTTGATCCAAAAAATCGATTGCTAAGATTCTGACGAACTTCCATTCTTACCCGTAGGTTTTCCTCGTTCCACTTTAACATAATCGGAGAGCCAGGAACTACTTCGACGGTGACCACCACCACCACCAGCACTTCCACCAACATAAGCATCAGCACTGGACACTTGGACACTAGTTGGATGCGCAGTGAAGATCGAGGTTGCCGAAGCCGATTGCGTCTGACGATTGGAAGGAATCTGCAGCAGTTTGGATGTTTCGTTAGACGTCATCAAGTCAGACGATGGCAACGGTTGCGGTGGCGACGCCGGGGAATCCAAAGTCAGCTTGGACGCCAGTTGAGTCTTAAGTTTCTCCACTTTGACACTGAGCTCGTCGTTTCTATCCTGTAGCTGTTTGTTGGCGGATTTCATCATCTCGAGCTCCAGGGAGAGTCTGGCGCTTCGACCTTCTTCCGACCGGTCGTCGTCTTCCTCCTGGTCGCCTCTGGGTCTTGACAAACTCTCTTCCTCTTCCATCTGCCGCTCTTGATGACGCCTTTCGGTGTCCGCCAACCGCCTCTCCAGGTTCTGCTTATCGCGGACCGCTTCCAGAACCTCCTGGATGAACACAAGACCAGAACGCAAGGAAGGTTAAAAATTAAGGATTTACTTCATCTTCTAATGTATTAATGTCTAAAAAAATCACTTCCTGCAGACCTTCTCTAATTCAAGGACGCGCTCGCGATGACTCGCGTCGGCTTCCTGGCGACTGGTCAACTCTCCCTGAAGCTCCGTCCTCAGTTTGGCCACCTGCTCGTTCCACGTGTCTTGCTCGCACTCTAGTTCTTCCTTAAGCCGTCGCACCTGATCCTGGTACTTACGGCTTAAATTACTACAAGATTGTTCCAAAAACAAACAAATAAATTATATTTGACGTAAAGCGTCACGTTTTACAAAAAACCTATGGTTTCTTACGCCAAGTTCTCCTGGCTCTTCTGCTCTAGCTTGGCTTGATTTTCGTCAACCTCTTGCGCGATTAGCATCGCTCTACTGTTGGCGTCAGCCACGTCCACGAGCAAGTAGTCTCTCTCGAGTCTCAACTGATGCACGGTCCTTCTGCATTTTCGTGTTATAAAATGGACGGGATAAATAACAATTATGAAAGTTTAAAAAAATAAAATAAAAAGACAATTCGATAACCTGAGAAACTTGAGCTCGTGCGTGTGGCAAACGAAGGCGGCGTGAGTCAGTTCTGGTTCTCCGTTCGCCATCTGCAGAATGTCCTCCATGACGTGTGTCAGGTCCAGCAAACAAATCTGCGCACTCTCGTGGAAACCAAGTTCCTTCACATCGGCAAACAAGTAAATACAATGTATATTGTAAATTTTGTAGTTTGACGACCGTGCGAGAATTCTAATTCATTCGCCATATCTTTAACCCCTTTTTACCTTCAAAATTCCGTAGCCGTCCGTGATTCCCAGACTGTCCCACAGCTCCAACACAGCTTCCTGTTCAGCATACCTGTTACCGGTACCGTGCAAGTAATAAAATTTATTATAAAAAATGCTTCAAAATAAAATTGAAATGAGCTAATTTAAAACTACAAAAAAAAAAAACGATTGATTTCAAAACAAAATCGTTAGAAATTTAAAAATAAATAAACAAAATAGAAAAAGTTTATTTTATGAAAATCCAAATGATTTGTAATTGAAAAATAATTGAAATTTACCCTGTGCCGTGCGGATCAATGGAACCAAAGATTCCAGATTCGCCTGGAATGCAGCCAACGTTGGTGGACGTAGAATCGTTCGAGCCACCGTCACCCTTCTTGCTGCAGCCTACGCCACCAGTTGAGCTCTGGTCTACCAACTAAGTCAAATTATTTTAATTTTATTTTATTATTACTATTTTTTTTGACAAATATATTTTGTCTTTGTTTCATTAAACGAGGCCCGTTTGTATGCATTTAGGCCTTATTAACTGACCGGATTTGAGGACGTCGTGGTATTGTCGGTGGAGGACGAAAGCGGTTTCTGTTTATTATGCTGTTGTTGGCTCGCTTCGCCCGATCGGAACAAATGCATGAACTCGTCGAAATGAATCCGTCCGTCTCGATCGACGTCCAACTTATCGAAAAGCTGGTCAACAACCTGAAAGATATTACATATGTAAGGAAGTAACAAGTTAAAAAAAAATGTAACAAGAATTGCTTCCAATACAGTTGCTACATATTAGTCCAAACGCGGACAATTATTATTACAAGTTAATACTGAATTCATTTTCCAATTAAAACAATTAGCCTAAGACGTACTTCTTCAGACATTTTCTCCATGCCGATGTGCTCACAGACTTGAGTGAGGCCTTCCAGATCCAGATAACCGTCCGTGCCGACGCCCAGTTTGAGCCAAATTGAACGTAAGTATTCCTCTTCGTTGTCAACACTGCCACTGTTGTCACTTGACAGCAGTCCTCCATCTTTTTTTTCAAGAAAAGCAAAAAAAAAAAACTTTCATGGCTAGAAAAAATTTGAAAGATTTAGCCAAGCAGCCCAATATATACCTTTGCTATAGCTGTGGCCTGCTGAATGCTGCCGGCTCATCGCATCGTCGGCGTCAAGTTCGTCATGGCTTTCCATACGTCGTCGTCGTTTGGCACCCGCCATCTGTTTCCCGTTGAAACTGGACGCTCTCGGTCGAACGGTGGCTCCAGCAACCAAGGCGTCGACTCCAGGTCCACTGGCGCTGTACCCGGTGACCTGATTGGATGATGGAAGCAGTGCAACCGCCCCCGGAATGAACACGTCCGACGAAGAGGAATTGGACGGAAAGTCTTCGCTGTCGGTGCCACTGCCGTCGCCGGATGACGCTGTCGAGGAATCGACTGCGTCTGGTCTAGACCTTCGACCATACTTCTTGCTTCCCCAAACATATTTCGGGTCCACTTCACGTTCTGCATTACAGAGGCAACAATAACGCGATCAAGTAACATTCTATTTAAAATAGGCCTTTATAAGAATATTCTTCAAATGAGTCCATGACTCAATGATTCGTCAGTGATGTCCTAAAATTGTGACTAGTTTT
>JAQIYI010001627.1:0-11378 GCA_034700265.1 Polyzonium germanicum
CCTGTGAAGCAGGAAGATCCTGATAGGCCTATTATTCTTTTTTCAATGAACTCCACCATGGCAGCCGCTCTCGTCTTTCTTTCTCCTCTCTTCCTTTCAGGATTCCACATTAGGGATCATCATTGAAAACTTGCTCGCCCTCTCCTAAACACAACAGAGGATACATGAATAATTCAACAGGGGGCGCCGTAGAAGTACGAGAGGGGAGAGCGATGAAGAACGCGCGAATATCTGCTCAATTGCTCGCGGCGAGTTTTCTCTTTCGCGCCCCTACAGAGCGCTACCAAATGACTTGTAACACATGGCGGTTCCAGTTCGCGTTCCGCACCCTGTACATGTATAGTCCTAGTCAGCCATTTTTTTCTCCAAGTTTATTTCACTCCCTCTCTCCATTCGCGAGTATCCTCCTTGTTCACCCTTATGGCCTTTTTCTAATCAGTGGCCATCATCTTGTACATGTCTGCCGGTTCAAACCCCTCTGCGTACTCTACCTGGCAGACATTGAGGGGTTTGGGTGATCGAGGCGAGAGGTGGGCATAGAGTTGCGCCAGGAATTCTTCGCTTTAGATGGCCTAAACTACCTCAAATTGTTAATCTACAGTAGTCAATCTGCGACAATGACTCGTCGTGAGAAAACATGGCAGCTGTGTGCATACTTCTAACTTGGACGTTTGCATTCCTTGTCCACTAGAGTAGCCTAAATAGCGCCTTGCTTTCCTAACCTCCAAATAGAGCAAATTTGGAATCATCTCTATAATGATGTCCTCATTTAATTTGTCTCACGTTTTTTGGTCCATTTTTGTTAAGTCGGCGTCCACGGGAGGATTGATCGAATGATAAAATCTACAAAATTACAAATGGCCGCCCAATGATTGCAAAGTAAAAATTACTGTGCATTGTACATGTGGGTCTAATGAATGGTCACCAGTTGTCACCTGGCGAGAAAATCTTTCCGATTCCATCGCGCTGTGCTTCTGCCACTTACATGATGACTCTCGAGAAAGTTCAAGACATTCTTGAGTTTGAGTGCATCATAAATCTCTGCCAATAAGTGCCAGCCAGCCAGCCCTAGCGCTATATACTTAAAGCACGCGGCCTCACTTCACACTGTTCATGTAGGACTCAGAACGTATAGCTTGAATCTTCCCTCAGGACGTCGTTAAAACTACACGTTTTGCAGCACGCCTTAATCAAGTGTGTTTAGGCCTACATTTTTGATATAAAAAGGTGAAAATAGCAGAAAAAAATATTTCTTGATTTACCTTAGTTTACTCAGCAACTTTCTGCTGAGTTACAAGCACAGTTAAATAAAAACATGTAACACGTAACGCATTACGTCACTACATGATTCAGGAAGGTGATTAAAAAATATGTCGGCAAGGAATGCAATGGAATGGGCTGGCTTGAGCAAGACAAGCTCAAGTCTGTCATGCGCGGCTAATTGTTTTACGGTTTTAACTCGAGATCAGTTTGATAGGCCTCTGATCAGAGAGATTCAGAGGCCTTTGTGGAGTTTGTGCCATCAATTTCTGAATTGAATTGTTATTCGAAGCCCGTTTTTTTTGTCCGCCATTCTCGAATAACAGGGAAAACGGTGGTTTCGCATTATTAGCACGACGACCAGCGACTAGGCCTACTTGGTCCCCCTTAAGTCTTTATCGCTCCACGAGGAATACATCGCCAGAAATCTTGCCGACTTTCTTTTTTCTATGGATTTTATGGATTCCTTTGTTTTTTTTTCTTCTTTTCATGCAAATCATGTTTTATGTATTGGCGTTTTCCTTTATGGGTTGAATTTTTGAAGGAGGTGGATAGATGGATGAGGTGGGCCGAGCCAGGCTTTTCTTGCTTCGTCAGCCTTTAGCTCAGCCATCTTGGTCTCAGGGACGCAGCTTCATTCAGGAATAGCACACACAGGAATTGCGGTGGGACACAATTGAACCTCGGTTGTCCTAAAAAGAACAGCAGCAGCAATCTCTCAATTTGTTATTTCTTTTTTATTATTATTCTTGTTGTTTAGCTCGGTTAGTTTAACACGAGTCCAACTAGCGTCTCTTGTGAACCCTTTGCCAAAGTTCTAACCGCATATTGGCTCGCGTAAACCTGCCATGTTTATTTACATGGCTTCAAGCGCACAGTTATTTTATTTTAGCTTTTGATTTTCTTCCTAAATACTCGCACTGACTTTTGTAGTATTACTATACTTTCAGCCTAGTGAATAAAATACGTGCTTAGATTCCGTCCATACAACATGTAAACCGGAAATCAGTGTCGTCTGCTATCCGCCATTAAAAGCAAACTTAGCCATTGAATTAACCTGCCATGAAAGAGAACCAGGGTCGCGATTTAACATTGAGCGTCGCAGCGCTCCTAGCGGCGAAAATGTAAAGCCTAAAAATATGACATTGTGTGTATCTGCGTCTAGCGTCAAAATTCAATGCGTTTTATTGTGCCATAGGTTGATCATGGTCAAGTTTAAAATAAAAAGCATGAGACGGAGGCACCGTAGAGATCTCTGGCATGCCTTAAATTTTAGCCTAACTATGTAGTTAATTGACTGAGCGAGCAAGACATGCATACATGGTAAGGTCCTTCACGACCCACGTGTATTTGTGAAAATCTACAAATTCTTATTTACTCTAGGATATAAATCGTGTTTGTTTGTGGTGGAATCTATCCTGATAATACCAAGCTTTTATTTCTTTAATTTTGGGTGCTCCTTTGCGACAGAACTAGCGTCTGCTCTGTTCACACTTGGCGCAAAGTGGTTTGACCTTCAATTTCCACTTCCAGGTCAAGTTTGTCACTTTTGACTTGCTGCAGTCAAAAAAGCGACAGCAGCGCCATCTTTAGATCTCACGCGATGCACCTTCCATATACAATGTATAGCCGTTATTTGATCCAACAAATTTTAATTGAAAAATGAGTTTAATTATAGCTCGACATTATCGAATTATGGAAAATATTGCCGGCCTCTAAACACGGACGGACCTCGGTTCGAACCTGGTGTTGTGACGCAAGTGCGAATGCGGATTATCGAGTTCTTGAGTTTCCCTTTTCAGTGATTGGGCGGCGTTGCTTTTTCCGTCGTGTGCGCTCAGTTCGCCGCCAGTTGTCGGTTGGTCGCCGGTCGCGCCACGAGCCTTCCGTCCTCCCGTTCGGTTCCCAGTTCCCCTGCACCTCACATCAGTCAAAGTGTCCAGAGTTCTTCATTTGTGAAATATCCTTGGAGCGCGCAACGCCGCCCGCGCTCGCAATTCGAGACAATGTTTCAAGTCCAGTTCTTGAGTTCGGTCCATCAGCATCGTGCTTCTTCTACTGGATACTTTTGAGAATTTTCAAACCCGAATCCACCTGAATTGTCGGCGTCCTCAGCAGATATACGTCGAGGTCGCAAACATGTGACGTGTGCTCACTTTTGAATGTTTGGAGGATCGATGGAGTGAGTTTGGGGCCCAGCTACTAGTTACATTCGATGGACATCTAGAATGGTGTCGAAGAGGAGTATCAATATTGTCTAAACATCACCGGGCCCAAGGAAGGTGCACCCATTTCTGCGTGCGTTTCTCCAAGCCAAAGTTGAACGGCCAATGACGTGTTCGTGCGATCGCTCATCGGAAGACTGACACTGAGAGCCATGGCCACTTTGACCTGCACGTCCATCAGCACGGGACTTAGTTCGTCGTCCGAGCTGCTGCTGTTGTTGGATGGCCGACAGCGACGAAAGTCGAGGCCAGTGCGGACACCGTGCAACGATCGTCATAATGTGCCTGCTGCTGATGGTCGCAAACAGTCGTTGAGCGTGCTCGCCGTGGCCATGGTCGTGCTTCTGATGCCCGTCGGCGCCGTGCGAGCTTCCATCAGCAGCTTCGCCTACGAGACGGACGTTCTCGACGACGATTTCCATTGTCCGCTCGAGTGCCGCTGCATCGGACGTTCGCTCGACTGCAGCGGCAGTGCGTTGACCACCGTGCCCACCGACGTTCCGCGGTCCGCCGAGCGACTGTAAGTTGCGCACCATGGCCTTGCAATCGATTTCCATTTGGGCATAATAATGCAAACTGCGGATTATTTTGGTCGGAAATCAATACGTATCCAATTTAGTCCAGTTTCAAATTTATTTTGCGCTACTTTGTACCACTGGCGAGAGCGACTCGAGCGTGTCTTATTCAAGTCAGTGTTTTGCACTTGACAGTTTCCATTGCCCGGTAAATGTGTGTACAATGTGACACTTTTTTGGCCACTTTATAGACGACTAATCCAAGGCCTAACTTGTTTTCGAGACTTTGGACATTCAGGACACGTTTGAGTTTTTGAAACAAATAGGGTGGGCTCTCTGGGCCTTGGCCATTCATATCCTGCTCGTGTACCGCTAAAATAATCGATTGGACCCAATCAGCTTTGAAAATTTGTCTGAAGCAACAAAAAAATGGTAGAAATCGATTGAAAACTCTGCCATTTTTTTCTTCTTTATTCTGCCTGATCTTTCAATGTTAATGGAGCGTTTCATTTACGAACCATAGAAAATTCGAAATCACATCGAGACATTGAAATTTGTACATTTGACCCGGTCATCCTTCAATGTCACACGGATGGCACAGTCAGAAGACAAATCCTTACCAACCCTGTACCGATTCGTATATAGGCGCTAGGCCTAGGACACTTGAATTAATTTCAAGATTTAACAGCCGGGTTAAGCTTACACGCATAACTAGGCGCCAGTTATTTTAATTTCTAAGCAAAAATAATAAAAAATATCTTCAGATAAAACTGCGAAATGAAATTTCTCTGGGGGTTTTCAGACTAGTGTGTCGTTTCGGAGGAATTTTATCACGTTTGTTATCTCGCATGGCAAACATTAGTAGAGGTGACCCTGCTGCGGGCCTTTTTAGACCTGCTCTGTCCAAAAACTTTAAAATTGACGTCAGCAATACGTTACATTTATACAGGCCCATACACATATGTGGGTTTATAGGCTTGTATAATATGTTATTATTCTGGTACACACCGGTATGCGCGTTTACGCCGCGCGATCTTGTGTAAATACACACGGCGTAGCCTAGATGTGAGCAGATAGAGGGCCAGTACAGGCAATGTAAATAAATCTCCGTGTTTGAAGCAATGGCAGGACTGCGGGCCATTTCGCGTCTTTTCTCCAGTCAAGACTTGTGCATTATTTATCAAGCAAATTCAGGATAGGTTTTTTCTGCTGTTTCCGCAGGAGAGCATATATTTGCAGACCGGCTAGTCGAATTTCGATTCCTCTCCTACATCCCTAGGCCTGTCATCCCCAGATCCGCCTATGCATAGTCTACTTCCATCACCGCCCAATGGCCCGGCGATATATTTCATATCTAGGCCTAACCAACCTCGGTCTGACTGTCCACCTAAATCTTAAAACAAAATAAAATAGTCGAAACCTAACGAACAAAAAATATTCCCTTTTCAGGATATTTGCTCCAATTTTAACATAGCCCTATCTGGATGACTTTTTTCTTTTCAGGAAATTAGCTCCCAATTTAAACAATTCTGGAGTTTATTTTTATTTTTATTTAAAAGTTTATTTTATAATTTTTGCACTTATAACATTTTACGAGGAAATTTATCGTGATATAGCCATCGATATAACTGACCTTTTGACAAATAAGCATATAAATTTGATCCCTAGGCCTATTGCGGGGCAAGGGTGAGCGGGGCATACATGCCAGCCCTACTAATAATAAGCTTAATAATAGCTAGCCAGAGTTCACCTTCATAGAGGGTGGCCAAGGAGGGTCAAAGAGATTATGCAAATTAAGGCTTTGCATAAACTGCGAACGTTTTTTTGATGCAACGCAACAATCTGAATGGTCAATTCGATCACGTGAGTATTTTTTAAGCTTAGGGGATCCTGCATAATGTATAAGGGTACCCTACACGAAGCGCAGGGGTAATTAATTAGATTAGGCCAAGCTGCGACCTTGCATTGATGTAGGCCTAACATATTGCGCAAATTTGATTTACAAAATAAAAAAAATCATCTGCTCTAGACTCTACAGCATACGTTGGTCGCCATATTTGGAAGTTAGGCCTAAGGTCGGGCCCCACTGCTCCGATACGATACGCCAATCCGTATCGGATTGCGGAGCTCCGGGGGCTCAGTGGGTTGAGCGAGCTTGCTGCTTTACTCTCTGCTCGCTCGTGGCTACTTGGAGTCATGGGGTCGATCCCCATTGCACCATCCCCTGGGAGTTGAGTTGTCTGGTTCTCCTGTTTAATTATCGGGTCGGCTTTCATGCCATTTTCCCAGCAATGTGGCTTGTATGCGTCAGAAAATGATGTCAAAAGCCAAAAGTGTTGAAGAAGACGCTTGCCGTGACAACGAACGGATTGGTGTATCGTACCGGACGTGAACGGAGCAGTGAGGCCCAGCCGCTAGCCGCAAACGCGTAAAATTTAAAGTTTTAATTAACAGCATTGCCGGATGCAAATGTGCAGCCGCCATTTCTATTTAATTAAAATCTTTCTTTTTTTCCATATCGATTCTGGTTTGGTAGCAGGCCTAAAATTCTATGCCTTCACCATTATCAGTCGAGAACAAAGAGAGAAACCGAGAGCTGGTTGGGTTCAAGAATCGTTTAGGCCTACTTTATGTGCTCATGAAACAACAATTTTCTGCGCGTTCAACCCGCCTAAAGAAATTAAGTGTTTCTGCGCCTCATCATCATCATCAACAGCGGCGTCGTCGTCGTCCTCGTCTTCTTCACCCGGACCCTGAGTCTGTGAGATTAGGCCCCTAGCTTAGATCTGCGTCTTAAGTATACGTGTCGTGCGCTGTGGGCCCGGGCCTAGTTCCGCATGCACGTCGTAATTCTTTTCTTAATTTTCTAATCTGCCGCCACGCTCTGTTTTTTTTCTCCATTATAATCGTGTCCGCAATGGAGGCTGCATGCAACGCGCATGCGCACTACTATCAAAATGGCCGACTTGGCGTGTGTCGGAGCATCTTCTCTCAACATCGAAAGTCTTAATTTCAGTCGCAGAGACGCCGGAAGTCATGTTTGATCTGCGTTTTTCTTCGTTTCTTCGTTGCTCTCCTGACACAGCGTCGTAGCTTTGTTTGCAGGCGCGGGCGGAAATCGTTAGCGTTTCGCCAGGCTCCCCCATCCCCTGTTTGATTGCGTCAATAAAAGCCCCAAGGCGAGCTTGATTGGTTGTGGCGTGCGCACGAACTCAAGCCGAGTCCGGAGGTGAGAATAATTCGCGATGGATCTCAGATTGCAAACCAGGATTGAATTCGGAATTGACTTAAGTCGGAATTCAATTTATTGTTTCATCTTGTAGGCCTGTATGCTTAAAAGCTCTCACGAAAAAGGCATCATCAGACTTCTAATTAATTGAGCCTTTAAGCGCAGTAGTTGGCCTTCTCCATGTCGCATTTTTTTCTGGAATACATTTCCATTGGCTCAATGCGAATGCATTTACTTCCGGTGCAAGCGCGCATTACCTGTACGCGTGCGACAACTTGCCAAATGCGAATTTAATTTGTTCACTTGTACTGAACGTGTAGTTTGGATTCAGTTTTTACGCAACTTGCTCTAAAGCGGAACAAAGTTTTAGGCTAAGGCCTATTTATCTTATTGTATGGGCTGGGCCTAATTATAAATAATTACTAAATTAAAAAGGCGCTTAAATGAGTGATATTTGCGATGTGTTGCTGCATCACGTGGTTAGTCCTGTTACCATTAAGCCTGAACATAAATAGGTTAACTGCTCGGAGGTAGTCTGGTACGCCAGGAGGAGGTTTTCAGACCCATTAGGCTTAGACGTGCACTCAATATAGGCCTACTAATGATTATTGACTGGAGGCAGCCTGAATCCAGAGCCCTCTCGCGAGGTTTAAATGTTGCGCTGACTGTGCCCCAAGTGTGAATTCGCTCGGCTCGGAAGTTAATTGAAATCGAAGCAATTACTCGAGTATTTATGTCCCGTGCGATAAGGCAGGCCTACGTCACCGCCAGTAGATGGCGTTAAAACGCCATCTTTTTTTAATTGTAGCCCTACAGCTGCCTACTACATGTAGTGAGAGTGAGATTGAATCTTTGATATTGGGCCTATTGGGAGGCAATTCATTTAGACGCGAGGTTTATAGTGAATTTATGCGCGCTGGGGCCAAATGCGAATAGAAAACGATACTTAATTCGCTGAGTGGCCACGGTAATTTAAAAGCGAATTTTCTCCTGAATAGACAGGTTGGAAATACGCGATAGGCCTATCGTTTTACTTAAGAAATTAAATACCGTAGGCCTGACTAAAATAACTATTCCTAGCACTTTGTAGTGTATTTTAATGATGAAAGATATTTTTATCATTGAAACATACTACTAGGAATGGGTATTTTAGTTAGGCTAGGCCGATTTAATTTTTTTTTAATTTATAGGCCTAATTAGAAATTCTTTGCTATGCCTGAGCTTAATCTTACCCGCCTAATGGCGGAAAAACGCAATGCAGCGATTTTGCCCGCGATCTGGTGCGATTAGCGATTTATCGCATAAGGGCCTTTGAGACAGATTGCTGCGTTTTCGCCTTAATACCATTGCTTTTTATTTAAATGTAGCCTGTATACAGTGCAAAAGGTGTTCACAAGTGGGCTTTCAACCGAGTTTCATTTCCGTTTTTCTTTTTTTAAATGTAGCTTAGGCCCTGAGCATATTTTATTTTTTCTTGTCAAAAGGCAGTTTTCTACGCTTAAGTGAACGCGCGCGCACACTCCTTGCGGCCACTCAAATATCGTGAAACATTTGCTCTTGAGTGGATTTTTCTTTTATTAAAACTTCAACCCAATTTGCATACGAAATATAGGGCTACTATTGACGCACGCACGCAATCACACAGACGCAACAGCAGCTGTTACTTTCCCGCGCTGGGCCCGCGTTTTTCTTCCATTTTTCGCCGGAATCTGGAAAGCGATTTGCCGCCAGGCCTCAACTTTTGAGCGGGCCGTATCACAGCACAGTATTCCCGAGATGTGCAGTTAATTTTTTTTCTTAAACTTTTAAGAAATAGAAAAAAAATAAATAAAAAAAATCTCTCGTCCTATTATTGTTTTCGTTTCGCGTTCGTCGCCTGTGAGAAAAATGCCTCGCAATTTAAATTTGGTGCACAAAATATCTATATTTTCCTAGGTACATCTACGTATAGGCCTATATCTTTTTAATCTTCATTCTCCATCTTTTAGAATTTTTTTTGCCAAAGAAAATGCCTTTTGACTTAGGCCTATTGGCGAAACTATGGCCATTTGCGGTTTCTACGGTGGCTCGTAAAGGTTGCCCATTTTAAAAATGAAATTATGCAATTTCTTCATCTGTAAGTTCACAATTTGACAAAGCTTGGGCATTATTATTATCATCACAGTCTAGTTAGTTAATTTCAATTCAAATATATGCAAATTTTTCTAGCTACACATATGGAAGAATTTTTTTCTTAGCTTTCTTTGGTCACGTGATGACACACTTTAGGTCTAGGCATAGGAATCCTTTAAATACAGCGCTATCCCTAAGCCTATTGGCTGCATCAAAAACCACGCTGGGAATTGAATGAAATATGAGCCTGATGAAATGTTAACCTGATATTTGAATATGTAGGGATTCTAGGCCTAAACATCTCAACTGTATCGGAATGAATCCAATTTCATATTTGTATAGCGAATATAAGCCTAACAATAGTCAAGTCTTTATTTGCATATTATAAATCTAGGCCTACTGATAATCAACTGAACAATAGCCAAGGCCTATTGTTTATCATGCATAGAATTGGAGCGCGCTCTTAACACTGACATGTACAGCTGTACACTGATTGATGTCCGTGTCAAATTTAAAAACACACACCTGTGTCCGTTGTACTCTTGCACAACTATTTGACCTTAGGCACCCTGCAAATGTTTAGACAACATGATTAGTGGTCCACCGGGGGTAGCTCAAATTGTTGTAATATATTCTCGCGTACGCCTCCCTTGCGTTGTCCAAAGACACGGAGCGAACGATCTCACTTCCTGCCATTCCAACAACAAATAGGCCTATAGTGCGTCGCCATTGTACATAACCTGGCCTCTATTATGTGCGCACCGGTCATTATTATTTATTTCTTCGGGCTACCGAGCATCCTCCCACGCTTTCAGTTTGAGCCGCCGAATGAACTATGGCGGCGCGTGGCTCCCACTGTCACGATTGCTGAGACATTAATTTTTATGTCGTGGTGCTCCGGTTTCCGGTTTCCTGAGCGTTGAATGAATTTTCAATGCCAATTTGACGGCCCCCTTCCAACCAATCCCCCTCAAGTGAAACTCCGCAGGACAAAGATCGATCGATGGTGGAGGGGGGCCATCATACAACCAAACATGAAACCGTGCCAGTCGGTTCGGTTCCGTTCGGCTCGTTTTCTTTTTCATTTGCGAGTTTGTAACGATCCGTAATTGTATTTGATAACGTGGAATAATTTTCACAACATCAGGATTTGACGGAAATTGCCTGAACGTCATCAAAACTGAAAACGCTCGTCAAGGGTTTCGCTTTCGGCGTGATTATCAGACAGCGAGAGCGAATATTTGATTGCAGTGCCGCTGCAACGAGCAGCTTCTTTTGCGAACCTAGGCCTGTGGCCGCCATTTTTGTTTTTTTCTGCGTGTTGAAAACTTGAAACATGAAAGAGAACTTTTATCTAGCCCAAGCTCAGTAGACTAAGCTTAGTTTGAAAACGAGTTGTTTATCTTTCCATGTGATCGATTATCAGCCAGTTTCGCTGAATCGTCGTAGAAAACCCGCTTTCAAAATGGCGGCGCGCTTGCTAAACGCTCCAATCACTCACAATTCAGGCATAGGGCCAAGTCTAAAAGCAAAAACAAAAAGAGTAGGTCCATTTATTTCCTCCCATTCATGTAGGCCTTAACCGTTATTGATCCAATTAGTTTATATTCAATAAGGCTTATACATTGTAGCCTACAATTATATCTAAATATTTAATGACATGTATAAAGTGCTATTCACACGGGCCGATTTTCGTCGGACATTTTGACTTAGGGCGACTTATGACATTTTCCGACGATAATTTTTGGAAATCCGACTTGTTCATTTTTTACGTAAAAGTCGGGCCGACATTTTTGGCTACTTGGAGTCATGGGTTCGATCCCCATTGCACCGTCCCCTGAGTGTTGTTTGATTCTTGGGTCGGCTTTCATGCCATTTTCCCAGCTATGTGGCTTGCATACGTCAGGAAATGATATCAAGAGCCAAAAGTGTTAAAATAAGAAAAGAAGAATATTCCCAAATTCAAGACGTCGGAATGAGTTGGTTCGTGTGAATAGAAAATCGGGCGGAAAATGACTTATGACGTCATAAGTATAA
>JAQIYI010001628.1:0-11370 GCA_034700265.1 Polyzonium germanicum
CTTAATATAGATTTATATTGATTAATACCGGTTTGTATCGATTAAAATCGATATTTTATCGATATATATCGATTAATCGACATTTATCGATTAATCGGCATCGGCAATCGGCCGATGTTAGCTCGAGCAATCGAAATCGGCATATCGGCAAAATTCCTCCATCGGAGCATCCCTAGTAAATATTTAACAGCAGTTAACATTTCTAGTCGGAACGAGGTGTTTGTGTGAAAATATGCGTTTTCAATGCAAAAACAAGTACAGTGGAACTCGATAATAAAATTATTATTCTGAGAGTATTTAAATCATCATCATTTGTCGTGAATTGTGATTTTTGTCACATCAATTACGAGCGTACAAAAATTTCAATACCATTTAATTAAGTACAGTAGAAAAAAATGTGAAAATTTGTAGTTAAGGCAGTTGCACCAAGTCTAAGTTTAATTCAAGCAAACATTAAGTTCCCTATTCTGCAGTCTGGAGTGGGCTTGGACGTGGCTAACTACAATGTATTTAGTCACATTATAGGCCTTAGAGAACAAAATCTGTGACTTGGGACTATGAATTTAGTTTTGTTTGTTTGTTTGTTTAGTTTATTTAATTTAGTTTAGTTTGTTTATTTACTTTATTTAATTTAGTTTAGTTTGTTTATTTACTTTATTTAATTTAGTTTAATTATTTAGTTTAGTTTATTTATTTAGTTTAATTATTTAGTTTAGTTTATTTAGTTTGTTTGTTCAGTTTATTTGTTTAGTTTGTTTTAGTTTTGTTTAAATTTGTTTGGGTTACACTAGAAATAAGCTAACAATATTTTCGTAAACCTGTGATAAAGAAGTTGAAGCAAGTGAATTCTAGATCTACACTTGGTCTGTTGTTGATGAATGCTATTTGACCGGCTAACTTAAGCCTGTTGACACATAACTTTCACTTAAACAGTAGTTCTACGTCCCAACATAAAATCGATGATGAAGTAAACTGTCAACAGTGATTTATTGCGCTGGAAGGCGCATATACCGATACAGATGCCTGCATTTACATGAGCACACTGTATAAATAGGCCCGGCGTATACATTTATGGGGTTTATTACGGTATACACTGAAAACAGACCTTATTTTTTGTATGGTACGTATGGGCGAAATCCAACCTAGAAAAAAACCCTTCAAACATTTTGTTTTGTTTGTTAATTAAAAATTAAACTCGAATAGTCCATTTAATTGTGTGGCCAGCTAGCAGCCGACTCTCATTTCGGGTTTGAACCGTAATGGGCAAGTAGGTCTATTTGATCACCGTGGAAGACCATATGCTTGTATTTCAGGAGATTTTTTTGCGAATAGTCTTATGAATAGCCTCGATCTTCGAAAGTTCAATCGGGACTGATCAAATGCCAATCAGGATGTGGATCTGGACATGCAGCCTGGGCTAGCGCGTCCGCATCAAATTAAGCCCGCATTAAAGAGTCCTTAAATGTGCACACTTTGTGCAGTACGTTCGTGCGTACACCAAGGCCTAATCGGATTCAGCGAACAGAAAATGAATGCCATTTTTCGTGGGAAATTCATTTGGGATCACTAATGGAAGGCTTTCTAAATCATCATCATTCACGGAAACCAATTTAAGAATAAGAAGAAAACAAAATATGGAAAAACAACTCCGCCGATGGCAAAAGTCAGAACATTTAAAACTAATGATTTAATAATAATGAAATTAGGACGCATAAGGCTCACAAACATTCATGTAGGCCTACACACAAATGAAATGGTATCTTTTAAAAGTCCAATTAAGTGTCATTAAGTCTGCGGTAGACAACTCCAATTACACAGTGTGCTTACGGTGGTCGTGCATGGTCTTTTGCTTGAGACCTATATCAGCTTTCACCAACAAACTAATTTGGATCGCAATCAAGACCTCCGACTACGGATAAAAGGACTCATTTTTTGTAGCAAAAAAATGTACAAAATTAAAAAAATTATCATTCGAATTAAAAGAAATACATGAACTGTATTTGATTGGCTATTATATTTAGCAGACGATAAAATATTGAAAATAATTTCATGTAATCTTTCTTTCAATTTAGTCTTCTTGCAAAGATAATTTTCCAATTCATATAAAATATATTTTTAACTAGTCTTTTTTTAATATTTACCACCTTTACAATTAGATCTAGCGGTAATTTTAATCTTAACTACTTTTATTAATGCAATAACTGCAGTTCTGAATATTCAAACGTCTGCTGAGGTTTTATTTAACACCAACTCTTTTTGGCTTTTATTTTAACGTCTATTTTAATATTAAGGCTGGTATCACTAGCGCGTATCACTGCGGGTATAAGGCGATTCTCCATAGTGACTCGAGCCTTGCTTACTCGTGTTAACCTATGGGTGAGCACCGCTCGAGTTACTCTGGAGAATCGCGTTATACCCGCTAGTGATACCAGCCTTAGTGTGTACGGTGCTTATAGACGTAGGCCCTATGCAAAGATACGGGGACATCATAAAAATTGCAGGGATGCGGAATTGATAAAACTGACATTTTTAATAGACCTAGGCCTACATGTATTTTTTTTCAAACCGTAGTGCACCTTAAATTTTGTTGATAGGCTTACCACAATCCAGTTACCGGTAAATTTGTAGGCCTAATATTTGTAACTGTGAATGTTCAATAACTTCAATTAGGCTAGACCTAACTTACAATTCTTAGGCTTAGGCTACATGTACCGTATATGAAAAGTAGGCCTATGTAAGTTATGTAACCAAGTGAGAACACAGGCAGGACGCCTACAGAAATTGATGAAGCTGACCTCAAACGAACCAAAGAACGGCAGAAATGATCAACGAGAGCGGGAGAAAAAACAAACAAACAAGTTTTACTCTTTCACCCTGTACATGTACTCTCTTACATGTATAAATTCTTAATGAACAACGGCCAACGTGCATAAACATAATAAAAACACGTCTGTTCATATTCAAGTCTCGCTCATTGTTTTTCCGAGAAGAATTTTAATGTACCTGACTACCTGCTCATCAAGTAACTTCACGCCGTTAAAAGAAAGGCAACAAGAATATTCTCAACATGGCATAGGCATTTACAAAATAGGCCTAGACCTTTATTTATAAAATTAAAAAAATTAAAGTAGCCTAGGCCTATAGCACTTCACATGTAAAATGGATATACACAGGGGTACCGTAGAGAACTCTGTACACTCTCCCCCCCCCCCTCCTGACAAGGGGCCTCAGGCGCAAAAATGCCGCAAAATGGACACCCCAGAAGAAGACAAAGAAAAACTCAAGGATGAGAGGGGGAGTATCGGTCACCGCTCATAGCAAACTGTAGAGAAATTTTGAAAACTTTTCCAGAATAGTATAAGAGCATAGGCCTACTAGGCTACTCAGCAAAAACAGAATACAAAATTTCCAACTAGGCCTAGGTCTAAGTTGTAGGCCTACATGTAGGCCTATTCACGCTGTGCGATTTATCTGTCGAGGCGATTTTTCAACTGCACGGCAATTATTCTGCTTGGCGATATTGAAAATGAATAGCCTACACGATGTAGCCTACTATGATTAAAACAGGCCTAATAGTAATAATTATAACTAGCCTAGGCCATCCTGCCTGTTTAGTGTTTAGTTGATCGGTAGGCCTATGGGCTAATGAATCACTGGGCAAACCTATTTTGGCACACTCTGCATTGCAGAATCTGCATGCTACATGCTTTGACTGTTGTCACAACTTGACGAAAAATTTCAACGTTAACTTTCCTGAGTGCAACACGCCTGCTAGGCATATCACTTTAGATGGTAGGCCTAAACAAACGATGGGCATAACCTCAAGAGCTTCTTACAGTGTACCCCAAATGGGTTTTTTGACAATTTGATAACTCCCCCGTCCAATAGGCCTAGGCCTATCGAAAGAATAGAAAACAGGCCTAAAGAGTCACGAGGAGTGAGGTTGGCATTGCCTTGACTGCAATGACCTTTAATTTAGTTGATCGGGGCTAGGCCTTGGCTATATTTACCATTTTGAAAAATCTCTAACCTACAGTAAGCTACATAGCCCAAATAACAAGTAGGATTGTAAGATCTAATTAGGTTTCTGAGACATTGCATGCGAATTGCGATAGGCCTAGCTCGTGTATTATTTGACCTCTTACGGACTTGGCACGAGCGCATTTTTTTTATTAAACAACCCTTTGAAGCAAAATAAAGCAACCATTTTGAATGGAGATAAACGGAGGGCCTAAAACAAGTAGGAAACAAAGAGTGCAGCAACAGCAGGCAGCAGTAGTCCTATAATGTAATTACGTGCGATAAATAAATTAGTTCAGAAGTTTCGTGAATAATTAACCAAGCTCTGGTATAAAATGAAGCAAGGCAAACAGATCCAGTTATGGCCTGCACCAGACTGGTTCAGACTAGACTTCGGGTATTTAAGAGTAGTCTGCTTCTGGAGAAACAAAACGAACCGAAAAAAACAACCCGAAGCTTGAAATTATGCAATTGAAATCTTCTAACGAGCACGTACCATAGGCCTGGTTTAGGACGCCGTATTTCATGGCGCCAATAAAAATTACGTCCTAGAAATTTGCGTAAATCGCATTAGGCCCCCCCCCCCTCAGTGAGCACATGAGGCTTAGCCTGGTAGATCGAAGAGCCTTAAGAGGGGGAATGCTGACCACTCTGATTGGCCACAAAAGCTAAGAAATTATGCAGGGATTGGCTGGAAGGGGGTAAATCAAAAGAGCGCAAAGTTCATAACTTATGAGCAGCATCAAGTTTTAATCTGATGTGGGCATGAAAGCCTACCTGGCTGAGTGGTAGCGTGCGCGACTATCAAACCAAAGGGCGCGCGTGTTCGCTCCCTGGGAGTGGAAAACTTATTTTTTCACAAATAAAACGCAGACGGACAAATAGATAGGCCTAGACAGACAGAAGATACAGACAGCCAGCAGACATCCGCTATTAATAAGCCTCTATGGGTGACTATAACCTATGGGGCCATGGAGGGGACATGTAAAGTATGGGGCAACCTCAAAACTTGGAGGCAAACTTAGGGGCCAATATAAATTCTATGTGCGTTGGTCGGTGGTTCAAGTACATATACAGGTCTAATGTGCAGCGATAATACCCGACCTTCCAAATACCCCATCTTTATGGGGGCGTTCCTTCTCTAGTAGGCCTACACTGTAATGCAGAATTCTCTAAAAAAACGTTGGGGAAAGAAGGGAAAACCGTGTATTAGTTATTAGGCCTAGGGTGCACGCAGACCATTACATATAAACCATGGTTGTGGATTTCATTATAGCGCATAAGCGTAGAAGACATAGGCTAGCCAACTGCATATAAAAGGAGAACTAGCCTAGTCCTACTCCATAATTAAGACTCCTCACACTAGGCCTACATGTAGGCCTACTTTGAGCGTAGAGAAGGCTGTAAAAAAATGGGCGTGAGTATGTAGGCCTAGCCACCTAGGCTACAGGTGTATATTTACAGGGTGACCTTCTCTTGGTAAAGAAACAACCCCATCATTCCTAACCAATAATTTAAACTTTAAAAAATCTCAAAAGAGATCTGCCTAGCAGTTAAGTTGTCGAAAGGGCCAACAAAAACAAATTTCAAACCATTGGAGCCTTGGAGGTCACGTAAGGCCATTTACGAACCTAGGCCTATACAATACACCACATAACTGGAATACTGCGTACGGTAGGGTGGTCACGTGATCACCGCCATTAACAGTCGACCTTGCCATTGAATCAACATTTAGCAACCGCCATGAAGAGTCGACCGAGTGGCAATTTAACATTGAGCGCCGCAGCGCACCTAGTGGCGATAATGTGAAGCCTAAAAATATTACATGGTGTATAGATCACATTAATTTTCGAGTTTAAATGTTGAAACCAGGGTCGACTTTTTCGCCATCTCTTTGGCATACCGTAGCAACGATGTAACGTCACATCGCACTGTATATCGGAGGGATTTGTGGGATTATGACGTCATAATAAGGCCTGCACTGGTGCATTGCTAAATAACCGTCTGCTACAATCGAGTACACATTCGCTACACATTCCAATAGGCCTAAGTAAAACTACGAAAAAGGATCGTACAGTACAGAAAGTATGCCTAGGCTAACAGTTACTAAGGTTTGGCCGAGGCTACTGTAATAGGCCGAGAGGAATAGGACCTCAACAATAACAACAAAAATGTCAGAATAAGGACACAAAAAGAATTTAGAGTGCCCTTTATCAAAGAACCATTTTTTGTCTAGGCATACTTTCTTTTCTCCTAGAAAAACCCAATTTTCGTCAATTGCCGTCCATTATTTGTACCATTGTGCGAATGTGCGTGGCTGGTTCCGTAGGCCTAGGTGCTTTCATGAATGCATTCCTGGAGGAATGGCCTTTTTGGTGCACTCTTAGAATTCATTGCTCAAAATACATTCAAGTGGGCTATTCACAGGAAACGACCGCCGCTTATCTTTATCGGAGTATTCCGTCTTAATCCTCAGCGAAGGCTATGGCCACTATCAGTAATTCCGAATAACTTACGTTATAGTCGGTTGAATTTATAGTCCCATGATTCCTATCGTGAAACAGTGCTCACATTGACATTCGTCTTTTTTCAGCGTGAAAATGACGCCGTTGTCATGGTAACGCCTCGCCGCCGTTCACGCAGTATGAACAAAAATATCCGAAATAAAAAGACCTTGCACGTGCATTGAGCACATGACGTGCACGTGATGTGCTGACTAAGGCCGGTATCACTAATGCCTTTTAGAGCTGTCTCGACTTGAAAAAATCCCAAGACAGGCTGAGAATACGGCATTGTTGCTTTCAGAGAGAATGGAGAAATGACGTCATCAGAGACTGTCTTGCGACTTTTTCAAGTCGAGACAGCTCTAAAAGGCATTAGTGATTCCAACCTAACACACGGCACGTGCAGCAGAGAACTTCTTGGCTGTGTTTTCCTTGACAGGCTCGCTCGGACGACTTGTGACGCGCAAGAACGAACAAATTATCGCACGTGCGTTGACTCGTCACGTGCAACTTGAGTTCTCAGATGCGCGTGCCGTGTGCTAGGTTGGAATCACTAATGCCTTTTAGAGCTGTCTCGACTTGAAAAAGTCGCAAGACAGTCTCTGATGACGTCATTTCTCCATTCTCCTATAAAAGCAACAATGAGGTATTCTCAGCGTGTCTTGGGATTTTTTCAAGTCGAGACAGCTCTAAAAGGCATTAGTGATGCCGGCCTTAGTCAGCACATCACGTGCACGTCATGTGCGCAATGCACATGCGTTGACTTGTCACGTGCAAGTTGAGTTATCGCTTATTGTCCTTCGCTCGCTCGGACAATTAAAAAGGAAACGTATTGAACCGATGCCTACGACAAACAAGAGTTTCCCAAAAACTGCACATCTGGTGCGGAATGTCAAATGTGCAATTAATCAGTTTTTAATTATGAATCATGCATTATTTTTTGATTCCCCAGGTGACGCTTTTGTTCCTTTTATGGTGGTTTTCGGGGGCCTTATTTGTGAGGGGTATTTTTTTTATTGTGTTTAGCAGCACAATATTTGTTTGCATCTTTGCGACAGCCCTTGTGCGGGCAGTTAAATGCGTGCATAAAATACACGCACTGAAGGCTGTTGTAAACAAATGATTAGGCCTAACTCTTAAAATTCAAGCGGAGTCGTCGTCGTTATCGCGCCATAACAATATTTTGGGCGTCCTTTTACGTGAATCCGTATAATATTTTTAGGATGTTAAGAGGCCTACCGTACCATCGTTTGTCGTCGAAGTGGTGGTCGTCGTCGTTGTGACCGATCGGCTGCCGATTATTATCGTCAAGAGCAGAAGAGAGAAGACATGGCTCGACGATGGTCGATGCCGGCGTTGTGCGGATGATGATGATGATGATGGAAGAGCTGCAACGTCCTCGGCGCCGTATTTTCTCGCTTTTCTGCGACCTGCGATATTATTTGCCGCAATCGCCGTTGTCCTCGTCGTCGTCGTCTCCGCCATCTCCATGATTTGAATCTGGTCAGAGAGTGCGCGCGGCGCGGCGTTGCACAAACTTCGCGCTATCAATTTATGTCCGCGTTCACGCGCAAATTCCGCGATAGAATCCAAGAGAACTGCATGGCCTCGCCGTTTGACAACAATTCAACACATTTCAGGCTTATTTTAAACGAGAAACTTGAAAACATGAAAAAAAATCGCGCGAAACAATGAACGACGCACCCGCGCCGAACGAATTCGAGCGAAGAACTGGAAAAAAAATTCAAAATGGCGTCGCTATTAGCTATAGTGTTTTAGTTCCGCTAGGTGGCGACACTGATCGTTATTGGCGCCTTTCTGAAGCATGCTGATTGGCTCAGCAAGCCCCTGGCTAAAGTTGGTTTCACATGAGCGAATTTTTCAGCGAATTCGAGGCCGAATTCATCACGTGACCACGCTGGACGAATAAGAGCCCGAGAAAAATAGTCACGTGATGCGTTCGCTGGCGAATTCACCAGTAATTCGCTGAAAAATTCCCCCATGTGGAACCACCTTAAAGGAGCGGCAACATAGAGCACGTGTTCTCCCAGGTGTCCCCCCCCCTTGCACCAGGGGAAGACTGACGCCATCGCGATGGCAGTGGCGCCATCTAGCGAGCGATGATGGCAAATGATTGGAACTGAAAATTCCAGACAAAATGGCGGAGAAGTTCTCTCGTTTCGGCGACAAACGCGATTATGAGGTAAAATTTGATGAAAAAAAATATTGAAGATTATCTGTTTGATTTTTGCAACATCAAAGCGAGAATACGATTCTTGATTTGTTCCATCATATTCTGCTCAACGTTTTATGCATCGTTGAGCTTTTCCAAAATCATTGTTTGCTTAGGCCTAGCTGTCCATATTAGGCCTACATGGACGGTACAGGGGTTGTTAATTTTTAATTTCTGTTCGAAATTTATAGAGCAAAAATGTCGAAAGTTACGACGACAGTCTGCTCGAACTGGAGCAGTCGTCGCTATGTCAACCTATTCCCGAGGTATGATTGATTGAAAGTATTAACGTTCAATGCGTATGACGTCACGCGTTTATTTATTTATAAACAATTTGTGCAGGACAATCTTGGACACAGGTTGTTACGCAGACAAGGCTGGATCGAAGGACGAGGATTGGGTCGTAAACTGCAAGGTTCGTCAAATGTCAAGAGGACTGATTCGAATTGTGCAATTTTTATCGCGCGACCCGACTAAACCGTTTCTTATAACCGGTTAGACTAGGCCTAGCTCTCAAACAAAAGGTTGCGTCGAGTTGCATGATAGTCTTTTTGATAAGAATTTCACAATGCGGACAAACGTGAAAGTTACGATGTACTAAGGGCCAATGCCCGAGTGTACGTAATTATTCTAGCTAGTAGGCCTAATTGCGACACGTAGGAATTGAATTGCATCTATTTTCAATTAGGTCGCGTTGAACCGTTGCCAATCGTCATCAAAGAGGACCGAATGGGTGTTGGACGTTGGCGGATGGAGGTATTAACTAAATAAATTAGGCAAAAGTTGCATGTAGCCTAATGCAACTAATAGTCCAAGCGAGACTAGTGCATGTTGCGATGCACTATATGGTGAAACCTACCTAGCACCTGCACAGCAAAATGTAGGCCTAACGTTTGTTACATCTCATTTAATTGCACGTGATATAGAAACATATAGAAAAGACAATCCCACGCCCCTACCCATCTCGGATACCACTCCTAGCTAGCTATTAACTGTGAATAATCATTAAATGAATTTTGGAATTTCTGCAGGAAGATCATGCGGGGGAAACGACGGAAAAGCGTCGAATTTTGGAAATTGAAAAAGAGGACACAGAGGAACTGAGGCAGAAGTACAAGGTTTGAGACGCAGATATTGCCCAGTCACCGCAAGAAGGTTTCAGGGAAATCATTTGAAACTTCATTGTCCGTGAAATTCTTATTCTAACTGGCAGGCTCAACAAGAGAAGGAGAAGGCTGTTGAACAAGCATTGGCCGACTTGAAAGCCAGCTTCTATTGCGAACTGTGCGATAAACAGTATTACAAACATCAGGAGTTCGACAATCACATCAGTTCCTATGACCACGCCCACAAACAGGTACCACACGTTATCTTACCTGATCGTAAAAAAGTTCCATTGTCGTTTCTTACAATGCTTAAATTTATGATTTTCGTTTTGAATTTTAGCGCATCAAAGACCTGATGCAGCGAGAATATGGTCGGAGCGTCGGTTCTAAATTCAAGCATGAAGACAAGCGAAGAGAGAAGGAGCAGAAACGACTTCAGACGCTGGCCGAACTACGAGCTCTTGACGCTAAAACGAGGTAAAATTTTAATTTTTAGAGGGAAATCACGAATTAATTTCGTTAACCAATAAGGCCTACACATTTGTTCAATATTGTTTATTTCGCTGTTCGCTTACTCGCTTGCAGAGGATCTACAGAAATGGGAACTGGCAAGAAATTCCAAGTTGGAGGTTTCAAAGAAGTGGGTGACGACGAGGAATCGTTCAATTGGTCGTACTCGACGACGGAGACTGAAAATGATACGACGATGGAGCGTGAGTCGCTGGACTCTTCGTCAGATTGGCTTCCACCTTACGATAATGGTTAGTATATTACAAACAAATTTAATTTGTTGTTTATTTTAAATATATTTATCTACCGTAAATAACGAAAAAAATAAGTCAAAACTCTAAATTCAAGAAGATTTTAAACTATTCTATTGAAAATTGTTTCTATGTAGCTCTTTGATCTGTGCTCTGTGGCACCAATTTACAAGAATAAAGATTTTGCGAAATATTTATTTTGGAAAAGTTGATGATTTTAAATTTTACTATTGAAATTCATGAATGATCAGAAATCAAATGAATTCTAATTTAAAAATTTAAAATTTATGGGGTACCGGTAGTTTTGATCAAGCAAACTGTCTACTTCTTTATTCGTTAATTTAAAAGCATTTAAACCCAACGTAACAAAGGCCTTTTTTCTCCAGTATTAAATTACGTAGGCCCTAATTTCTTAGAAAAAATGACGATTTAATGAAAAACATATTTTCTGTAATGTTTATTTGCAGAAGAAGATCAACGACTTGAGGAAGAATCTCAAGACAAGTACAAGCCAGACGAACAGGAAATCTCTATGCCGCCACTGCCCGCTGACATACCGTTACCAGGAAAGGAAACGTATTCTCCACAAACGTCGTATAGGCCTAGAATGCAGACCAATACGTACCTCGAAGAATTTTCTTTGCCTCCTTTTCCACCACCACTACCACCGTCGATCAAGACGCACCATGCGAGACCGCCACCACCACCTGCCGCTCCGCCACCACCGCCTCCTCCACCCCCACCAC
>JAQIYI010001629.1:0-11366 GCA_034700265.1 Polyzonium germanicum
TTACGGAGTGAATACGCTCCGTATAATTTAAATGCTCCATTCATTATCCTACAAATATGTGTAATGTATTTTTTTGAATCATAGTGGATACGAAACGACGACAATATCATCGAGCAATCCAACTTTCTCCAAGGTAAATACTGCCGCAATGACGTCACTTCTAGTTTGATCATTGAGTTTGAGCTTACAATGTACGCGTTTCATTTTTTCCAGCCGAATTCAAGTACATTTTACTGCCGACCGGCGAACTCTTCATTCGAGACGTCCAGCCGAGCGACAATGGCTCTTGGTTTCGATGTCAGACTGTCAATCTGCTCACTGGCGAATCGAGGACGAGCAACAGTTCCGGACGTCTGGTCGTCACCAGTAAGCCTACTGATTGATTGGACTCATTGAATTGGCCATTGTGTTGATCCCTTAATAAATCATCTGAGGTCATCAAGATGTAAAATTCTGTCTGTTTGTCTGGCCATTTCTAAGGAGCTGAAGGTGGAGTCGCGCCTAAGATCACGTTCAGCAAGGCGGAAGTGACGGCCAACGACTTCGACAATGTCGTCATTCCCTGCGTCGCTGAGGGCAATCCCATTCCTGAAGTCATGTCAGTAAACCGTTTTAGCTTTTCCTGAGCCACACTTGAGTCGCACGCGGTCTTGAGGATTAAGAGCCGATAGACAATAGGCCTAATTGTTCTTTCTGATCATCGACGCACAGGTGGTATGCTCGGCTCACGGACGGTCTTCTACTTCCGATTCACTTCGGTGGCCGGATGGAACAACTTGGTGCCGGCCTCCTCATCAAGGAAGCCAAGGCGGCCGACTCTGGCGCCTACGTGTGTGACGTCAAGAATGGCTACGGCAACGCCAGAGGAGAGACGGCGGCCGTAATCTACGGTCTGCGTCATTGACCAATTAATTTTGAAGGCCATTACGCTTTCTCATGATTATTATTATTATTATTTAGATCCCATTTCCAGCGTTATTTATCCGAGCAATCAAACGGTGGACGTCGGCTCGGCGGCTTCGTTTCGTTGTTTGGTCTCTGGACATCCGATATCGCGAGTTCGATGGCTGAAGGACGGCGAATTCCTGCCGGCCGCCGCAACCGGAATCAGCAAGGGGGTCGTCGACAGCAGCGGCGAGGAACTTTTCATATCGTCCGTCACTTGGTCGGACGCCGGATCTTATCAGTGTCTGGCCGAGAACAGTATGCGATCTTCGCAGGGCACAGCACAGTTGCTTCTGGGCGGTATGATCATTTTCTTAATAACCAAATAATTAAGCCAATATAATTTACAACAAAAAATAATTACTGTCAATTGTTTAATAATTGGCTAAATAATTACAGAAATTAACTAAACTAAATAAAATATTTTGAGAAAATAATCATTTATTAGTGACTAACGAATCAAATAATTAAAATTGACTAAACTACGCGTTGTTCGTAGACATTTCGCCGGAATTTCGGACCGTCTTCGAAAGCAAAGTGGAACGCCCCGGCTCGAACGTTTCGTTGCGTTGTTCGGCGCTCGGGAGTCCGGCACCGAAATTGTCCTGGTACCTGGAGGATGTGTCGCTGGATCGGTCCGAAGGCGTCGACGGTCGATACACGCTCGAAGAGTACTCCGATTCAGACGGCTCGGTAGTCAGCAAGCTCATTTTGACGGAGGTGCAGACGGAAGACGGTGGGTTGTATCGCTGCGTGGCCACCAACAAGATCGGAAAGCTGCAACACACGGCTCGGCTAAACATTTTCGGTGAACCTCGCGAAATATTCTTTTATATTATTATTATAAAAATTTAAACCAGTAGTAACTGGGCCGATGATTTTTTGTTGTTCCCTAGGTCCCATCGCTATTCGACCCATGGAACCGGTTACGGCTGTGACGAGCCAAAATCTGACCATCTCGTGTCCAGTCTACGGCTATCCAATCGATAGCATCCAATGGTGGAAAGGTGATAGCGAACCTCTCATAAATCAAACTGTTTCCAAGTTAATCTTGATTAACTTGAAAATGGGCCTAGTTTGATTTAAAATTTATATTAGCAATTTAATCTTAATCATTGCTGGATTTTCCCATTCTAACTTAAGTTTGGTACGGTGCATGCACTGAGTGTTTTAAGGAAAACTTGAACGCGACTTGAGACTTGTCCTACAATCGAGTTAAGACAGTCTCAAGTCGCGTTCAAGTTTATGCTCAGGGATACCAACGTTAAATCTTTATTTTTATTTTATTTTTGCCAACCAGACGGTGATATTTTGCCACAAAATCTGATGCAGTTCATCTATCCGAACGGCACGCTCGTGATAGCCGACGTGCGGCGAGGCATGGACGCCGGACGTTACACCTGCATCGCTTCCAACAATGAGGGAGATCGTCAAGAGGAAGACGTGGACGTCAGTATCCTAGGTGAGCTCATTTAATCCAGAGTAATTATGGATTTCCAGAAAAGAATTTCGTCCTTGGATGCGAATGAACAACTCGAACGATGTCCAGATCAATAGTGCCGGAGAATCATTTGTAGCAAATCCCCTCCTGTCCCCTCCATTTATGTGCTTTTCGTGTCGTCGCCTCCTTGTCTTGTCCGCCTCAAGTATAATGCTCAAGGTTCGAGCCACTGTTTAATGAAAAGTCAAAAGCCTCAACAACAAAAAGGTTCAATATGTAATCATGTTTGTCCGTCCACTTCTGTCTGTGTGTGCGTGCGTGTGTGTCCGAACAATATTTTCTTGCAGTTCAGCCGAAGATCTTGCCGTTCACGTTCGATGACCAGTCGGTGCGCGAGGGCGTCCGCGCTCGGCTTCAGTGCGCCGTCGCCGAAGGCGACACTCCGCTCGCCATGCGTTGGTACAAGGACGACCGACTGCTTTGGTCGGGAAGGCGATCCGACGAGACGCCGGACCCGCTTCCGCCTGGTCTCACCATCCGCGGTCTGGACGACTTCTCGAGTATCCTGACCATTCGCAGCGTGACGCCGCAGCACAACGGCAATTACACTTGCCTCGCTTCCAATCAAGCGGCCACCGTCAGTCACTCGGCCGAACTGTATATCAACGGTAGGGATAAATATATGAAGCCCCACCCCACTCCACTTTCATACTCATCATCACCCAAATAACCTCTAACGGTCACTGAACACAGTGAACAGAAAAAGTATCCATTCCAATTTTTTTGCACCTTAATTATGTATGTTTTAATTTAACTACACCCACTGTGTGCATCCTAATTATAGCGGTAGTTACTTATTCATAAAAGGCCGCTCAACTTCTGAGTTTTTAATTTATTCTACTCTATAATTATTGTATCATTTTCTTTTTATTTCACTTTTAATTCCATGATATAATTCTTAATTTTATCCTGATTTTATTTTATTTTGATTTAATTAATTTCTTAATTCTTGAAATTGATTTTTTCAAATAATTCTGATACATTTTTTAAGTTCATGTAATCTAAGGACTTTTAAATATTAATTTAATCCCTTATCCACATTTCAATGATAATGCTGCACTTTTATACGTAATCGTGATTTACCTAAGTTATTAATTTGAATTTTAACTTTTGAACACTTTTTTTTCCTTGTCATGTCACGTGTCACGTAAACATGTCTATGTGTATACAGGGTGTCTCGTTTTACTTGTCATGTTTACATATTTCGTGTTTACTATGTATTTGTCCGTCTGTCTGTATCTGTCCATCCGTCTGTCTGTCTTATGTTTGTCCATTTTAACGTGTCTCGATCCTGTCATGTTTATTCCTCCTTTTTTATCAAATGTTTGCTTGCTTAAAATGCAAATTGTTTTGTTTTTTGGTGAAAAAAAACAAAACAAACATCGCGATTTCAGGTAAGCGGTTGTGTTCTTGAAATATCGTACCAGATTAAAGGCTTTTTATTTTAATTTTTGATTTTTTAAATTGGAATTCCATTTAGACATATTTTTTCTTAATTTTTCTGTTTTTCCTATCATCCAGTGGCTCCGAAGATCATCCCGTTCTCGTTCCAAGGTGGCCACCTTTTCGAAGGCGTCCTGGCTCGAGTGTCGTGCGTCGTCTTCCAAGGAGACCTTCCGCTGACCATCAGCTGGACAAAGGACGGCCACGCCATCGCCAAGGACGTCGGCATCAGCGTGCACGTCTTCGACGAGTACTCGAGCATACTGACCATCGCCGAAGTGTCGCCCAAGCACAGCGGAAACTACACTTGCTCCGCTCGAAACCACGCCTCTTCCGCCACGCACACTGCCGAACTAATCGTCAATGGTCAGGCCGGCCGTCAATCGAACTAGAAAAGAGGCCTGGAATTGTTGATTATTTTTTTCTCAAGTTCAATTTTATTACCGATTAAAAATCAATTAGTGCCTCCTCGTTGGAAAATGAAGCCGGAGGACAAGACGATTGGCCTCGGAGTTCAAGCTGGCGTAGTCTTGAATTGCCAGGCTGAAGGATTTCCAGAACCGAGCATATCCTGGATGTGGTCCAATGGTGAGTGACTGCCGCATGTCCCCACACAAGACTCAACATGGGGTCGAAAGGGTGATCGGCATCGCCGTATAATTTACAAATATGATTATTAATTCTCATTAATAAGCTTCCAAATGAACGTATTTTTTTGCATTCCTTAACAGAAGTGAGTCCTGGCTCCCCCAAGAGGACCATAACGGGCAACGACCATTACCACGTGTTTGCCAACGGCTCTCTGTGGATCCGAGCGGTCACGGAGAAGCAGCAGGGCTACTATTTCTGCCAGGCCAAGAACAACGTCGGACCGTCCATCAGCGCTGTTTCCTTTCTCGCAGTCAAATGTCAGTCATTCAGTCAATCTAACTTTCAACTAGGCAATTGGATTATTGGATTGTAATAATTGTGCTAATAATGTTTAAACATTCAGTTCCGGCTAAGCTTAGCGTGTGGAACACAAATCTGACTGTCCATCATGGATCCGGATTCGTACTCGAATGCAAGGCCTCTGGTGATCTTCCAATGAACTTCAGCTGGACCAAAGGCGACGCTATGATTGCTCCGACGGACGAATAGTGAGAACGATCAGAACTACTTGGAATCAAGAATGATGTCCCAGTTGAAAACTTTTTATTTTATTTTATACTCTACTTAGTTTCGTGATCAAAGAGTCCGCTGTGACCGGAGGCGTGACGTCAGAGCTAGCGGTGATCAGTGCTTCGTCCAACGACATGGGCCTGTTCGGATGTTCCGTGCAGAACGCGTACGGATCGGACGGCAGTCTGTTCGCGGTCACCGTGCAGGAAAGTCCGGACACGCCGTCCAACATCAGCGTCGAGGAACTAGGCACGCGCTTCATCGGGCTCGGCTGGGTGCCGCCTTTCGATGGCCGCAGCAAGATCGCCAGCTACACGGTCGAGTACGTCGTGGATCCAGGCGAGTGTTACATCATTCAGCAGCCTTGTGGTTACAAGTTGAAGTTTTAACTAAAACCGCGAATTTTTTTTACTGCCAGTTTTTCCAGCGACGACTGAAACGAATGCGGACGGCGTGATTTCCATGTCGGAGACGTTCTGGGAGAATGCGGACGGCAAACAGGTCGTTCAGACTGCCGAGAATTTCACGGTGCTCACCGATCTGAAGCCGGCCAGTCGCTACTATTTGCGGCTGTACGCTTCGAACGACGTCGGCACCAGCGAACCCAGTCCGTCGCTCAGTGTCATCACCAAGGAAGAACGTGAGTGAAACAGCAACAATTAATTTGACTAATTAATTCATTTAGATGGATTCTGAATTGATCAGAAGTGATATTATTAATAATCACTATTGCCAATTGATTATTTATCAGCACCTTCCGGTGCTCCTCAAGAAGTCAACGTCGAAGCTCTAAATTCGAAAACTCTCAAAGTGTGCTGGAAGGTATCCGATGACGTCACAGCATTCAATTAAACGCTTTATTTAAAGTGAAATTGACGTTTTACTTTTCATTGAAAGCCACCTCCGATGTCCATGTGGAACGGCGTTATCAAAGGCTACTGGGCCGGCTTTAGAGTTTGGGGTTCGTCAGACTTTCCCGTCTTCAAATCGATTCATTTGAGCAACCGGACGAGCGTCGACTTGTGCGCCAATCTGACAGGACTTCACAAGTACGTTCGTTACTCGGTCGTCGTTCAGGCCGTCAACGACCAGGGTCGAGGTCCGAACAGCGAGGAAGTCATGGCCATGACGGCCGAAGGAGGTGATCAACTTGGTTGATTTTATGCAGGCCTATCTGTGAAATCAATTGATGTAATCGTTTTGCTGTTTTTTTTTGCTCCAATCAGTGCCTTCTGAATCCGGGAGAAACGTGACTTGCACTGTCGTTGGTTCGACGAGCGTCCAGATAACTTGGTATCCAGCACCGTTCGACCTCCTCAACGGCGTCCTTCAGGGCTACAAAGTTTTCGTCAGTCCGATGGACCTAAACAATTCAGGCAAGCTTTTAACGAAATATTTATCCCTCTAAATTAATTATTCGATTAAAACAGAAATTTGAATGAATTGAGATCAGCTCACAGAATTTAAATTAAAACTAATGAATTTCAATTAAAAGCTAAATAATTAAAAATGATATTTTATCTACTTGATTTGCGTTTCGCAGATGGCAACATGTCGACTGTATGGAACACGACCACACCGGGTGTGACCATCGAGAATCTGTCGAAATTCAGCAACTTCAGCTTCAAGGTGGTGGCGTTCACGCGAGCCGGCGACGGCACGCCCACGGAATCTGTCAACTGTCGCACTCAGGAAGACGGTCTGTTCCATTAGAGGCCTTGTTATTCCACTTTATTTGAGTGCATCGCTCACTTTTTTTGGCTTCCAGTTCCTGGCCCTCCGGCTGCTTTCAGAGCGGTGACGATGTCTCCGGACGCCGTCCTAGTCGCTTGGAGGCCACCGATCCACGTCAACGGAATCCTCACTCACTACAATGTCCACATGAAAGAGGAATGGCAACAGAAAACCCACGTGAGATTTCACTTGACCGATTAATTAAATGTAGGATCTGATGATCGTTGGTCTGTCTCATGACTGTCTTGGGACTAATTTGAATGTAGGAATCTGGTCCTTGGTCGGTGACCACCGATGTCCTCTTCTACGAAATACCCAGTCTGAAGGAAAATCAAAAATACAATTTCTGGGTGACGGCGTCGACGTCGGCCGGCGAAGGAGAAAAGTCCAAAGTGGTCACGCTCATACCGAAAGGGCCTCTAGGTCGCGAACAATAAGTCACACTTTAATCAATTTGTAATAGTTAATCTAGTATTTAAGGCAATGATTTTTCTTATTCTGCCACGTAGTTCCGGCTCAGGTGATATCTTTCGACGAATCGGTGACGAAGATGTGGCGCCAGAGACTAACTTTGCCCTGCAAAGCAGTCGGAATTCCAAAGCCAGAGCGCAGATGGACTCTAGGGTGATTAGTCCGGTTATTGATTTAGGATTGCTCAAACGTTGAATTTTTAATTGAATGATCGATTGGTTGATCTGAACGAAGCGAGTCGACTGTGAAGCCGAGTCCTAAATTGCATATCCTGCCCGACGGCACTCTGCTCATCAAGGACACGCAGGGCAGCCACTCGGGCAACTACACTTGCATCGTCGAGAACCGAACGGGCAAGAACAGAGTTGGCAAGGACAAAGTGAAATACGCGGTTCAGATCCTCGGTAGGCGTCTTAATATGTTACGTTTTTAATTAATAGTCCTAATAAGGATTTAATTAATTATTGTCTGCAAATTAAAGTTATCTAATATTTTTTAAATCAAATTAAAGCAAATTATATTTCTCAAATCAATTTGAAGCAAATTATTTTTTATTGAATATAATTTAGCATATATATTTGCATAATTATTTTATATTTATTTATTAGAATTATGAGGTCAATCATAGATAATTCAATAATTCGTTTTTATGTGTGATTGTCTTATGTTAAGCTCCTCCTGCTCCGCCTTCGATTTCCTTGAACTTCACCACGCGGACTTCCATACACATAGAATGGGTGCCTGGTTGGAGTAATGGTGCCGAAATTAAGGGTAAACTCAGCCAAATATACTATTGTGTTCGTACTAAATCGATTATTACATAAGTGATTGTATTTTTTTCTTCTCTAAAAATTAAGGGTACGTGTTGAACTTCCGCGAAAAAGGCGGCAGCATCGAGGAAATCCAGTTGAAGTGGGACGTGACCAGCTACGAGCTGAGCGACTTGCAATGCGGCACCTTCTACGAGTTGTCCGTGTTCGCCATCAACGACATCGGCAAAGGAAACGCGTCCGAAGTCATGCGCGTCGCCACCAACGGAAGCGGTGAATATTGAAGTTTTTTTTATTTAATTTGTTGCCTAACGCACATGCAACGGTAGATATTTTAATCGTTCACAACTGGTGATATTTATCATCAGTTCCGCTGTTGCCTCGTGAGACGACGGGCATCGAGGAAGGCGCCACGACGCTCACAGTTCACTTGGACAAAGTCCAAGTGGATGGCGATTGCCCCGTCGAGCGCTACAGCGTCGAATACAAGCCCAAGCACAGCGAACTGTGGGTGGTGTTCGACGGCGAGATCGCCACCAACCAACGCCTGGTCGTCATCAAGAATCTTCTGCCAGCCACCTGGTACAGTCTGCGATTGATGGCCGAGAGCACAGCCGGCAAGGCCACGGCGGAGTACGACGTGGCCACTCTGGGCATCCATGGAGGTGATTCAAAGTCATCTTATTAAGACTATCGATGTCCTCTTTCCCCGGACTTATTCAAGACTGATCCAAGTTCAAGCACGTGAGAACTTAAATTATTATTGGGAACCTATAATTCGGCGTAAGCTTGTTTGTTCCCGATTTATAAAAACCCAAAACAAAATTAACCTTTATTCTAGAGTTAATTCAATGTAACCGCGAACAGTAATTTTCAATTTATCACGTGCTTGAGTCAGTTTTGATCAAGTCAGCCTGGAGCAAAGTTTATCAGTCGATCTTTAACTCTTTCTCATCTACAGGCACTGTAAAACCTAACAACATGGAGACCACTGTGCTGGAGGACGGTCGAAGCATCCTGTTCTACATCGATCTGCGCATCGTCATCCCCATAGCCGCCTGCATCGGTCTCCTGCTTCTGGCTCTCATCGTCATGTGCGTCTGCGTCGAGAAGAAGAAGGAAGTCATCCAGCCGTCACCCAGTAGGGATCCGCGAATCCGTTTTGTCACTTTTCCACCGACGTGAAGCCAGCTTAATTAATCAATTTGTGACGCAGGAAAGCCGCACAAAGCTGAGAAGTCGAACAATTCGCATTTAGCTCGACGACCGCAAGACAGAGACTCGGCCGTCGACGGTTTCACGTACCTGAGGCACAATTCGGATCCGTCGAATCGTCAGAAGACGCCTCCGATAAGCCAAGGTACGAGATAAAATTTAATTTATCTCATTTAGGCGCATAGGAATATTGTTAATCCCAAACGACTTTTGGGTTGAGACTTTTAGGCCGGTATCGATCCCTAGAGGGTTTATAAGAGCTAAACTTCCATGTACCTGGTAATCCAATGGGCTAGACAGTCTCGAGTCAGCCCTCTAGAGGTACCAGCCTTAAGGTCAACAAAGTGCTCACCATACTTTAATTGTAATTATGGCATTGTGCTTTAGAAGGATTGCTCCGATTCTTTGATAATTCCATCGGAACTTATTCGTACTGCAACGGACGCTTGAACCGTGGGTAGTTAATTAATCTGCAGTAGTTAAGCAATTTTCTACGCATTGTTAGATCTGTTAGTTGTTGCTTAGCTCGGCTCGTTATCTTCCACTCGAAACCATGCTTTTCCTTTCGCTCACGCAACAATATATTCAAAAGATTTGCACCAATTCAATTTAATTTAATTTTAAAAAATGGAAATTAAAAATTGAATTCAATAGAATTTCTAAATGCGATATAGATTACCGGTAATTCTAAAAATGAATTCACTAAGAAAGTAGTCGAGTTTACTATAGTGAAATGTACTCACTTGAGTTTGCCTTATTCAAGTGTGAAGCTTCTATCTATGCAACCCACGTCTCAACCTCTGATAAATAATTCTAGCCTGCGCTCAGTTGATTATAGGCCGAGAAATAAAGGCCTACGCTTTTTTAATCTTAATAAAGAATGATCATTTGATTTTTTTGATAAAGTTATTTGTTAAATTTCGCGTATTCAGTACGACCGACGACTGACGAATTGTCCACGGCTTCCTATGCATCGTACGACCAACCTACGAGTCGCCCTGAACTGCAGACGTTTCAACAGCAAAGGTCGTCAGCTCCGGCCGCTGGCGAGCGAGTGGCAGCCACGGTGACGTAGCAGAATATTTTAAAAAGGATAAAAGATCGTTAAGAGAAATTTCTAATAATAGAAAACATGTTTCTTCAACTATTCTTGCAGGACACGGAGGAAGATCCGCTGGAAAGGACCAAACAGCAACTGATGCAACAAATGTCGAGGCCTAGATCTTACACTCCGGGTAATTCACGCACTTAAGCCGTGATGCAAGCCAGAATTCCAATTTGAAAACTGTATTGTTACTTAAAAATGTGTGCAGGATACGCCAACGTGTTTCCAGAGTCACCGTCAAGCACGAAAAAGAAGCTACGTCACGTGGCCATTCCGACGGCGCCTATTCTGCCAGGATCGCCCAGCAATCCCAGACGTGGATCGCAGGGATCGCAAGGCTCTGGTCAAATCAATTTTAATCTTATTTTTATTTAGTTGATTAATTTGTTTTTCTTAATTAATTCCGAGTTTAATTATTGACTCGCAGGCCGGATTCCATATCAGATGGCCGTCGATCTTTCGCCGGGCAACGTAAAAGCTCAGCTGGTCAGCAGGTCTGGAACGCCGACGTCGGCATCTTCCACGCCTCTACTCAAGCACAAACCACCGTGAGATCTATTAAATGCAAGAATCGGTTTTTAAGATTACCGACGAGGTACGTCAGAATAATCAATACTACCTATTTGTTGAATAGTCTCCCCGTTCCGCCACCCAAAGAACTGTCCGGGAGCATCCCTGATCTTCCAAGCCCTGACGATAACCTTCCTCTGCCCCCAGCGTTCATCATGCACGATGGTAACGAACGCCAATGAAACTTCGATGAAAATGTAAATGTCAGTAAATAAATGGATGAACTAAATAAATCAATAAATTATATTGGATTTTACTTTCAACAGTGTCACCGCTTTACAGCAACGTGGTTGATTCCAAGGACTTTTCTGCGAGGTCAGTTCAATTTGTCTTTTATGACTAAATCGAACTAGGTGTTCCATAAACTGTTTTGCATAACTACTTCTTGACTAAATAATCTCGACGTGAAAAAGAAAATTCTAATTAAATAATTTACTTGAATTAAATTAAC